>BLSH010031194.1:169417-193649 GCA_018402905.1 Glandirana rugosa | reverse complement strand
CCTCCGGCGGCGCGCGCGCGCTCACAGTATCTCTGTATCGCAGCCGCCGTCGTATGACGGCGTTTTGCGTTACAGAGCCACTTTGCCGCCGTCAATCTCCGATCGGCGGTCGGCAAGTGGTTAAGTAAGAAAAAAAAGGACTAACTGAGAAATAGGAGACATGTCTCCCCCATGCTGTGTGAGTGACAGGTAATTTTTTTATCTCATGCACAAAGGAGACAAAGCTTCACACTCTCCTTTCCTTTCTTCTCCAGCTCTCCCAGGATTGGCTGCTCCACACCTCAGCATGATTGGGCATGCTGAAGTCATGTGGTGTCCTTCTTGAGTTTTGACTGGATGTTTCTCAAAACTCAGGAATAGCAAAGTAGGAGAGTGTAGAGGTGGGCGGGGAGTCTTGTGACACCACAACTCCACCCCCTGAGCTCTAGCAAAGAAACCTACCCACTGATTCCAGAGTGTTGTGGGGCTACTACTGCTGAAGGGGGTGACATTTGCAAAGTAGGAATACATGCAGGAGGCTTGCATGTATATATACATTAATACTGTGCCATTGGTTTATACTGGGTGAGTGGTAAGTTTACATCCACTTTAAAATAAATCAGGACTCCTGTTGGCTTTGTGTGTTGCCCAATGCGGTCCCATCACGTAATCATAATTTGTTTCATGCCCTATTGCTTCAGTTCACACCAACATTCTGTGTTGGTGTGCGCTGAAAAAAAAAATTGCATTCATGTGCAGCATTTTCAGATGAACTATAATACATCACAATGCACTGCAATGCAATGAATGTATAATAAATATGTTAAGCGCTGCGTAAATTGATGCCGCTATATAGTGAGTACCAGAAATAATAAAAATAATAATAAATAAAAAAAAAGTGTAAAGTCAAAGTTTAAGTTTGAAAAAAGGGAAAAGCTAAAACATGTTTAACAATGTGTTCTAGTGCAGATGTACAATGCACACCAAAATATCCTTGGATGTCCTCCTGGAACACAACTCCTGCGCGCCCTATTACCGATGTGTCCTTTGGACACAGCTGATCACAGATTGAGGTAAAAGGCCAATCACAGCTGATCACATGTAAACAGACTTGCCAGTTATCTGCATTTTTTTCCTTACGCTCTGTCACCGTGTGAGGAAAGGAGAGCCGAGGCTGACAGGGCACATTTACACTGATAATCAGGGCACTGATCATCATGCCCTGATTATCAGTGCAGCCCAATCAGTGCTGTCTATCAGTGCCACCTATCAGTGTCCATCAGTGCTGCCTCATCAGTGCCCATCAGTGCAGCTTATCAATGCCCATCAGTGCCGCATTATCAGTGCCGCCTCATCAGTGCAACCTCATCAGTGCCCATTACTGCACATCAGTGCAGCCTCACTAGTGCACATCAGTGCAGCCTCATCAGTGCCCATACGTGCAGCCTCATCAGTGCACATTAGTGAAGAAGTAAAACTACTTTTATAACAGAATTTTATAACAGAAACTAAGAAAAACTTTTTTTTTTTTTCAGAATTTTCAGTCTTTTTTCATTTGTTGGGCAAAAAATGAAAAAAACCCAGTGGTGATTAAATACTGCCAAAAGAAAGCTCTATCTGTCTCAAAAAATGATAAAGAATTAATTTGGGTATAGTGTTTCATGACCGTACAATTTTCATTCAAAGTACGACAGCTCTGAAAGCTGAAAATTGGCCTGGACTGGAAGGAGGTGAAAGTGCCAGTAGGTGAGTGGTTAATCTATCTCATATCCATTGAATCCTTCATCTGTACCTATGTATCTGATTCTATGCTCCTCGTCCTCGGTATCATACCCTGCTGTGTGAGGCTGCAGTGGGATTGTAGAGGGGGAAGTGCATGAACGAATGCATTCTTACAGGCTTAGTACTAGGGCTATTCAGAAGGTAAGGATACCAGCAACGAATGAGGTTTCTAATATACCAGAGGGATACGCTGCACAGGGGGAATGCCAGGATGAAAAAAAATGTGTTTAGCAGAAGAAATTTGTATCCTGTGACAAGGTTTAGATGCAATGTTGGCATGTCTGATTAGTCTTACTTTTTTCAGGGCAGTCCCTGAACACAGATGTGGGTAGGTGGGCAAAGGTTTAGCTGCCCAGGAGCCTGCATGGAGGGGAGACATGCAGGCTGGGAGTCTGAGGGGGAGATCCATGAACCACCATGAACCACGAGGGAGAAGGGAGACTCAGGAGTCACCAGAAAGAGACCAGAGAGCAAGGTGGCACGATCACTGCATTAAGGCAGTCACTGCATGGTCTACTTTGGTCATCCAAACTAAGCCCCTGCGAGAGAGAGAGAGAAAGGGATAGAGCAGCCTTAGGAGATGCCAGATTGGCAAGCAGCCTTTGAACATTTATTGTTGTGCTGAACTTTGTCTTAACCTGTTTGGGGACATTACTGACTATGGAAAAGCTTTTTAAAGGGGACTTGTCATCTTACTGACAGTTGCTTGGGGACAATTATATATGTATATGAATATACCTTGTGGATCAGAAATACCTTTTGTTGAAGTCTGAATGCTCCACTGTTGAGTTTAAAAGGCCCCACCACTGGCAGACTTTGCAACAGATTTGCTATCTGGCCAGTAGTGAGTCAGGATCAAAAGGGAGAATAGTTATGCCCCATTAATTTGTCTTATTCCTCTGACTCCATATTGAGGACAATTTTTGTTTCATTGATACAGTGCTGTTTTTCACTTGCTTTCTCATAGGGGGTAAAAAGAACGAACACCAACCCTATTCATTTTCTTATATTTCTGATATTAGATTATGCAGCTGTTATTGAACTACTGCATGTACTATTTCAAGACTATTTAACCAACTCTTTTTCTTTCAAGGCATTTTGCTGGTTTTACTTAAGTCCCCATGTTGCCATTGGTGTGTCAGTATATTGCTGGGTCCAATTATAAGGAAATAATAATTATGGAAACAGTAGGAAAACCCAAAAATTCCTGCCTAAACACTTGCTGATTTCTAAAGAGTTTTCAACTGTTTTAATCAAGTTTTTCTAAAGTGGAGGTAAATGTTGCTGTCTGTGGGTGAGCTTGCGTCATAATATGCAAGTATGCACAACATATTTGCACATTGTAGCATACTTACCTCTCAGTTTCTCCTCCACAAGCTGTGACAGGTCCAGATTCCAGTCCATGTACCATTCGCTACCAATACCACCCTCTTCCTCTGCAGCTCCCTTCAAGTCCTGCGATGCTCCTCTTTGGCCATTAGACAGCCACTGATGATGTGTCTTCTATGCATGCCACAGGGGTTATATCGTCCCCTAGTGCTTACATCTATTTTTGAATGCACAGAATATGCATTCTAAGAGAAAAATTAGACATTATAAGAGAACAATGGAGGGAAAGTTTTTCTAACTTCTAGCAAAAAGTGGAACTTAAAGCGGTGTTCCGGCCTCCCCCTCCAAAAATTAAAAGTCAGCAGCTTCCCGTCAGAAAAAATTCCCCCACCCCCCACCCGAAAGGTGCCAAATGTGGCACTGAAGGGGGGAGGAATCAGATAAGCAGCAGTTTCACTTTTGAGTTATGCTCTATATTAGGCTCAGACAAAGTGTATGCTCTCTATATTCTGTGTAGAAAAAAAAGAATATAATGGCTCCCTATGCCTCTTTAAGCCGCTACCAATATTCTGCGCAATGTAGCCATAATTGGTTTTGCTGTGGCATGCCTCATCTGCACGTAAGGTGTTCCTTTTTCTTAACCACTTCAGCCCCGGAAGGATTTCCCACTTTAGGACCAGAGCACTTTTTGCGATTCGGTGCTGCGTTGCTTTAACTGAGAATTGCGCGGTCGTGCGGCGTTGTACCCAAACAAAATTTGCTTCCTTTTTTTCCCACAAACAGAGCTTTCTTTTGGTGGTATTTGATCATCGCTGCGTCATTTCTGACCGCCGCTATAAACAAAAGAAAAGCGACAATTTTGCAAAAAAACCCAAATTTCTTACTTTTTGCTAAAATACAAATCCAAAAAAAATATAAAAAAACATTTTTTTTCACAGTTTTTGGCCGATTTATATTCATATTTGCTCATATTTTTGGGGTTTTTATTTTATTTTTTATTAATAATGGCGGCGATCTGCGATTTTTAGCGGTACTGCGATATTGGGGCGGACATGTCGGGCCATTTTGACACTTTTTTGGGACCATTGGCATTTATACAGCGATCAATGCTATAAAAATGCACTGATTACTGTGTAAATGCCATTGGCAGTGAAGGGGTTAACCTGCAAGGGGCGCTCTAAGGGTTAACAGTGTTCCCTGGGAGTGTTCTAACTGTGGGGGGACTGCCCTAGCAGGGGAAGGGAAGTGATCACAGCTTCCATGTAGAGGAAGGCTGTGATCACAGCACTTCCCCCTCTCACAGAACGGAGGTCCGTGTTTACTTACACGGACCTCCGTTCTTTCACTCCGGGGGGGCATCGCGGGTAGCCAGCGGTGATCGAGGCTGCCAAACCCGCTCCCTGGCCCTCCCCGAACACAGTGAGCACGCGGGCGCGCCTCCGGCGGCGTGCGTGCGCTCACAGTGCGCGATCTTGCAGCCGCCGTCAGATGACGGCGATTTGCAATATCGCACCACTTTGTCGTCGTCAACCTGCGGTTGGCGGTCGGAAAGTGGTTAAAGTGGTTGTAAACCCTCACATATATACAGCCTCAGATGATACACAGAGATGAAACAAATCATCCTACTTTGGTTTTACTTGTTTATTTGCAGTTTCCTCTTCTCTACACCCTTTCAAAAGTGCAGATTGTGCTAAAAATCTTTCTTCATCTGTCAGCAGCACAGAGGAGGGGGTGGAGAGACTGCAGTTACAGAGTGTGAGAGCTGATTGGAGGAAAGGCAAACACCCCCTTCACACTGCAGACAAACTGTGTTGTGACAAGCTTTACCTGATGTGTGAAAACTTCTCAGAAGTAACTAATGCTGATAACAGAGGAATGAAGCACCAGAGAAAAAGGACTCTTAGAGCTTGGAGAAAGATAGGGAAACACTACAGATTTGCTTTGCTCAAATTCCATGACTGAGGTTTACAACCACTTTAAGTAGGGAGACATGTTTTTGGTAACAAACTGAACAGTGTATGTTATTTATGATAGCCGCAGAGAAACCCAAGATACCAAAGAAAGCTAAATCATAAATGGGCTGAGCTGGCAACTTTGAGAATGATGTCAGAAAAGTTTATTATATATATTAAAATTACAAATACATTCAAAGTTGTAATATATTCATATTCCTATCAATGACACATTGGGATGTTGTCTTTTTTGCTTTGTAATACTCCATCCATTTACAGATAAAGATTTAAATAACACATAATTGCTTAAGTCTAAACTAGATATTACTTTGCTTGACGGTAACCTCCACTATTCTGTTGGCAATATGTTTAATATATTTAAAGTTGCCAAATCTTTCTATGATTTTCAAAATGAAATCTCCAAAGCATATTTTTGGTTCATTTATCATTGGATTAAACTGTACAGTTTTTAGTGTTACGGGTCTTTGGTAGGACTATGGATTGCAGAGGAACAATTGCAGGGCGGCTTGGCAAGTTATATAGCATATTCTCTCCAGATCTGTGCAGTCAATGCCAAAACAAATGAGATTTAGTCGTGGCCTGGTGGGTGAATGTACCATCAATAATTGTATAGCTCTAAAACAGGGCGCATGTAGCATTGTGTTACAGTGAAAACTTTTTGCTGCTATAGAAAGGGAACAAAATTGTAATATAATTCTATGCTAAGCTAAAATCATTGCCCGATTTCTAATTCTAATAATAAACATATCTTGTCCTTAGGCTTTAAAAGTAATTACAAAACAAGCAAATGTCATTGGTCAAGAACTTTGCCACAAAAAAACATTGGGGGAGATTTACTAAAACTGGAAACTGGACAATTTGGTACAGCTCTGCATAGAAACCAATCAGCTTTCAGGTTTTATTTTCAAAGCTTAACTGAACAAGCTGAAGTTAGATGCTGATTGGCTGCTGTGCACAGCTGCACCAGATTCTGAGTGCTTCAGTTTTAGTAAATCGTCCCCATACTGTCTGTTTAACCATTTCAGTCCCTCTTTCTTCCTTTGGGTCCCAGGGCATTTTACTAAGTTAGTGGACATGCTGGAAATATGCATTTTTTACAGAAAAAAAATGTCTTTTTTTTCTGTAATTCACACAGTCCATTATATTGTATTTACTCCTAAATGTAATCAACAAAGTCACCTGGCTAAAAGAATATTGCAGTGCTATTTTTATGTGACAAAAGTAAAGCTTATAGGTAAAGTTTAAAAAAGGTTTTTTCTCCCTTTTATAACATTATGTTGTAGTGCACAAAATCAATATGTTTGTGCAATTTGTTAGTTTAATATTTAGAAATGATCAAGTCTGATTTGCTCTAACAGGAACTAAGACACTATTTTCATAGTTTATGATTGTTAATATCTGAATATCAGTGTATACATTTGCAGAACATAAAAAATATTTGTTGGGACTTGAGGATCAATGGGGGAAGAAGGTATTTTCATATTGTTTTTAATTTATTTATTTACTCATTCATTTTTGTGTATTTTTTTTGTTTTGGCACTTTTTACTCCTGGTTTACACTGCCGGTTTAATCTACAGTGATGTCTGACATCGCATGTGATTCGCACCACAAATCACATGTGATGTCTGTGCAATGCAAATTCAGCCATACAGATTGTATGGCTGAATTTGCATCGCACTTGGACCAAAATCGCGCAGGACACTTTCTTTGTGCTTGCGAGCCGATTCATGTTCGAATTCACAGTTCACACTGCGATCCGATCTGGGGGTGTCATTAACTTTGTATTGACACCGCAGCGGTTCGCATAGGGCAGTGTGAACCGCCGGCGATTCAGGTGAGATGTGGAAATCCGCACTGGATTTGCAGGGCTTCCCGCATCGCACCAGTGTGAACCCAGCCTAAAAGCTATATTCACATTTTCTGACAGAATTTCACTTAACAATAAATAGAAGTATTTTCTAATGTATGTTCTGCCCAAGCCACCCCAATGTGCTTATCTCTGACTTATCTAGTCCATAGCAGCTTTGAATCTTCACCTCTTGATTCAAAATGAAAAAAAAAATGCTTTCTGAGCCCTGACTACCTGTATCCTCATGTGACCTTCCAGGAAACTTTATATCCCATCATGCACTTCCTTACTGCATTGCAGAATATGGCCTGCTTTACTTCTGTAAACCACTCCTTCCTCATTAACCACTTCAGCCCCGGAAGGATTTCCCACTTTAGGACCAGAGAACTTTTTGTGATTCGGCACTGTGACGCTTTAACTGCCAATTGCACGGTCGTGCGACGTTGTACCCAAACAAAATTTGCGTCCTTTTTTTCCCACAAATAGAGCTTTCTTTTGGTGGTATTTGGTCACCTCTGCGTCATTTCTGATCGCCGCTAAAAAATAAAAAAGGAGCAACAATTTTGCAAAAAAAAAATATTTCTTACTTTTTGCTAAAATACAAATCCAAAAAAAATATAAAAAAGCTAATTTATTCATTGGTCTTGGCCAATTTATATTCTTCCTCATATTTTTGGTAAAAAAAAAAACGCAATCAGCGTTTATTGATTAGTTTGCGCAAAAGTTGCCGCGTTTACAAACCATGAGAATTAATTTATGGCGTTTTTACATTTTTTTTTTTACTAGTAATGGTGGCGATCTGCAATTTTTATCAGGACTTTGATATTGGGGTGGACATATCGGACATTTTTGACATTTTTTTGGGACCAATGACATTTATACAGCGATCAGAAATCACTGTATCGGGGGAGAGGGTGGGCTGTGGATGAGGGGAGGTGAGCTGTGGACAGGGGGAAAGAAGGGCCTTGACTACACCCATTAGTTGGCAACACTTTACCTGAGGAATGGTGAGATTGGGGGTCGGGAGTTGACTGGGGAGGGTGGGTTCCTGCACCTATTCTCTGAGAAAAGAAGCCCTGAGTTCAAGTGCCTGCCTGATTTGATACAAATTGAATGGATTGTTCTCCTATTACATAGTTTTGGTAAATATAAAGGAAATTATACAGAGATTGCATAGTGTATGGCCAGCTTTATAAAAGTAAATGGGAGGGAGGCATTCAACTGTCAATGTTCTTGTAATCCAAGTCCAGCTCAGGGAGATGGATGGTGTAAACCCACCAATTTCACTTTCAGGCCCCATTCACATAACGTAGTGGGAGCGCACAGTTTTTGGTGCAATTTTTCCATGCATTTGTCGTGCATTTTGCACTTGACAAAATGTGCATTTGCTTCCACATTTGGGGTGTTATTAACAATCATTGGCACCAACTAGTTCATTTTAGGTGTATAAAGGTGGTCATACACTATACAATCTGAATGTATAATCTCTGTACAAACTTCTTTATATTTATCAAAACTGTATAATAGAAGGCCATACCTACAGTCAGGTCCATAAATATTGGGACATCGACACAATTCTAATATTTTTGGCTCTATACACCACCACAATGGATTTGAAATGAAACAAACAAGATGTGCTTTAACTGCAGACTTTCAGCTTTAAATTCAGGGTATTTACATCCAAATCAGGTGAACGGTGTAGGAATTACAACAGTTTGTATATGCGCCTCTCACTTTTTAAGGGACCAAAAGTAGTGGGACAGATTAACAATCATAAATCAAACTTTCACTTTTTAATACTTGGTTGCAAATCCTTTGCAGTCAATTACAGCCTGAAGTCTGGAACGCAAAGACATCACCAGACGCTGGGTTTCATCCCTGGTGATGCTCTGCTAGGCCTCTACTGCAACTGTCTTCAGTTCCTGCTTGTTCTTAGGGCATTTTCCCTTCAGCAAGTTGAATGCATGCTCAATCGGATTCAGGTCAGGTGATTGACTTGGCCATTGCATAACATTCCACTTTTTTCCCTTAAAAAACTCTTTGGTTGCTTTCGCAGTATGCTTCGGGTCATTGTCCATCTGCACTGCGAAGCGCAGTCCAATAAGTTCTGAAGCATTTGGCTGAATATGAGCAGATAATATTGCCCGAAACACTTCAGAATTCATCCTGCTGCTTTTGTCAGCAGCCGCATCATCAATAAATACAAGAGAACCAGTTCCATTGGCAGCCATACATGCCCACGCCATGACACTACCACCACCATGCTTCACTGATGAGGTGGTATGCTTTGGATCATGAGCAGTTCCTTTCCTTCTCCATACTCTTCTCTTCCCATCACTCTGGTACAAGTTGATCTTGGTCTCATCTGTCCATAGCATGTTGTTCCAGAACTGTGAAGGCTTTTTTAGATGTTGTTTGGCAATCTCTAATCTGGCCTTCCTGTTTTTGAGGCTCACCAATGGTTTACATCTTGTGGTGAACCCTCTGTATTCACTCTGGTGAAGTCTTCTCATGATTGTTGACTTTGACACACATACACCTACCTCCTGGAGAGTGTTCTTGATCTGGCAAACTGCTGTGAAGGGTGTTTTCTTCTCCAGGGTAAGAATTCTTCGGTCACCCACCACAGTTGTTTTCCGTGGTCTTCCGGGTCTTTTGGTGTTGGTGAGCTCGCCGGTGCGTTCTTTCTTTTTAAGGATGTTCCAAACAGTTGATTTGGCCACACCTAATGTTTTTGCTATCTCTCTGATGGGTTTGTTTTGTTTTTTTCAGCCTAATGATGGCTTGCTTCACTGATAGTGACAGCTCTTTGGATCTCATATTGAGAGTTGACAGCAACAGATTCCAAATGCAAATAGCGCACTTGAAATGAACTCTGGACCTTTTAATCGCTCCTTGTAAATGGGAGAATGAGGGAATAACACACACCTGGCCATGGAACAGCTGAGCAGCCAATTGTCCCATTACTTTTGGTCCCTTAAAAAGTGGGAGGCACATATACAAACTGTTGTAATTCCTACACTGTTCACCTGATTTGGATGTAAATACCCTCAAATTAAAGCTGAAAGTCTGCAGTTAAAGCACATCTTGTTTGTTTCATTTCAAATCCATTGTGGTGGTGTATAGAGCCAAAAAGATTAGAATTGGGTTGATGTCCCAATATTTATGGACCTGACTGTATCTATCCAATCCCTCGGTATCCAATCAGGCAGGCATAGTGGATGGTAGGTCTAAAGAAAACTGTACAGTCATATTGTATAGTGTATGGTGGGCTTTACAGACTTCTAGAGACACACTTCTCCTGTTTTCATTACTATAGCCCTGCTCCACATAGGTTGTTAGGTGATCGCTCTGCTCCTGCACACTCCAAATGAACAACGTATACTAGATGCAGGTACAAAACAATCGATGAGTATAGGAAGATACTGGCTGTGTATTCACGGAGAACAGTGCTTACTGACATTGACTGCATGCAAATACAGGTGGGTGGGAACAATCTCTTGGAGGGGGAGGACAGGTGCAGGGTGTGTGTTAATGAGGTCAGAACTTCATTGGTTCACTAACAGTTTCGCCAAGCAAAATACCAGGACAAATAACAGGAAGCAATGGAGGAGTTTTCTATTGAATAACATGGAAGCTGAGGTCATTCTTGTACTAGAATATAAAGAAAACTTTTTCTTTTCTGCAACAAAGGTAATGGTATATTCGTGCATAGGGAAGCTGAAAGTTAGAAAAATAAGGCAAACTTAGCCTTTAAATGTGTATAAAACCTAACAATGAACTCTTAAATTTCCATTTTTGCTCTGTTAAATTTACCTTTGAAAGTATTTTGTTATACTTATTCAATAGGTTCAGTAAATAGGAATTCTGTATAAAATCAATTCCTTTAAGTTCAGTAGGAACTAGAGTTGGGCAAACGTTTCGGCCTGAGTATCAGTTCGGGCCAAACATTGGCTGTTCGCCCCGTTCATGGAACACTCAAATTTGCAGGGTGTTTGGTGGGTGTTCACCCCGCCGAACGCCCTGCAATGCGCGCTGCACAAAGCTTTGCCCAATCAGGGCGCAGTATAACATGGTTGTTAGGGAGAGGCCAGGAAGCTGGCTGTGGCGTCCTTAACAACCGATGAGTCATCAGCTTTCAATAGGCTTCCCTGATGACAGCTGAGTAAGAAAAAAAAAATTGCCTGTAAAAAAGAAAAAAAAAGTTGTGGGGTCCCCCCAGAATCCATACCACACCCTTATCCAAGCAAGCAGCCTGGCAGGTCAGGAAAGGGGGGGAACGAATGAGCACCTCCTCCCCTCCTGAACCATACCAGGCTACATGCCCTCAACATGTTTGGGCAGGTGTTTGGGGGGGCCCAACCCAAAGCACCAAAGCACCTTGTCCCCATGTTGATGACATGGGGCCGGTGGTTGTGGGGGTCTGTGGGCAGGGGGCTTATCTGAATCTGGATGCCCCCTTCAACAATGGGTCCCCCAGATCCCGAGCCCCCCATGTGAATGAGTATTACGTACATAGTACCCCTACCCATTCACCAAAAAAGTGTCAAAAAGTAATAAAAACACAGATACAGTTGTTTTTGACAATTCCTTTATTAAAAAATAAAAAATAAGAAAACAGTGTCGCCCAATGTAAATCCATCATCTATCACGATGTCTAGCGCACCCGAAAAAAAGAAAAAAAACACGCTCTCACCATTCATGAAGGCTGGCCGCCTACTGCAGGCTAAGCTGTTTGAAAGCTCTTATATAGCTAAGGGGTGGAGCCACCTGGCTATGTCACCTGGTGGCACCGCCCCTTTTGACATCACTAACCCAGCATGCATCGGCCCATGGCGTCAGAAGGGGCGGTGCCACCAGGTGATGTAGCCAAGTGGCCCCGCCCCTTACTTATATAAGAGCTGTCAAATGGCTTAGCCTGCAGTAGGCAGCCAGCCACCCTTCATGGACAGCAGGAGCATTTTTTTGTTAATTTTTCAGATGCAGCGGGTGCCGCGATTGACGATGGATTTACATTGGGGGACGATGCTTTTTTATTTTTTAATAAAGGAATTGTCAAAAACGGTTTCTGTGTTTTTATTACTTTTTGACACTTTTTTGGTGAATGGTGCCCCATACTCATTCACATGGGGGGGCAGGATCTAGGAAGCTTCCAGATTCCAAAAAGCCCCTGCCTACAGACCCCCACAATCACTGGTCATAGTTGTGGGGATGAAGCCTTGTTCCCATCAACATGAGGACAAGGTGCTTTGGGGTGTGTTTGCATGTGCACGTCACAAATAGGGCAGCCCATTTATTTAAAGTGCTGCCCTACTTGTGAGAAACACAGGGAAACCGCATCAAGCTGCCTAGTGATGCAGCCATGTGGTTTGGTGTATGCCAAAATTTGTCATAGGTGCCAATGTGTGGGGGTGCCGTTATAAAATCAATGGAACCCCCACGCCATCTGCTAAAGTGCAGCACATTTCTTTGTGGGTCGGGATTTCGCACATGTTCCCCAGCCACAGAGATGTGAACCTAGCCTAAGAAGAGAGGGGGCTGTGGTGTGAAGGATCTGAGTCATCGCACAAACATGCAATTCGGACTTCTGTGGAAGAAAATTTTACTGACTGGACCTCCGTGAATTTTAATTCAATTCCCCTGCTCTATCCCATCCTCTACCCAATAACACATCACAATCCCCTATTCTGAGAATGGTTGGCAAATTCTGACAGACAATGTGATGTGTACAATCAAGACCTTAAAAGTCCTAAGACTTCAGAAGTCAGTGATGGAACCAACACAACACAGCCCAGGCTGAAGAGTTCTTTTACCCCAAGAAATACTTCAGACTCTTTGACCCTTTAGTCTAGACCTGCCAAACTTTGCAAGACTGCATTATAGTACTGGACCTGATGGTAGCTACCTTCGAGGCAGTTCCATTTGCTTAGTTTTACACCAGATCCCTATACACCATTGTGTCACTGTGGGACAAATCAGTTGAGACAGATTAGACTATCTCTGGCCTTATGGGTCAGGAATCAAGCTCTGGAGTTTGGTGAAATCCTCCATCCCTCCGTCTTGAGAGATTCTTACAATGCATGCCAAGGGCTGGGAAGGAGCCCTAGACACCTTGTCAGTGTAAGGAAATTACTTGACACAGAATATATACATAATATTTCCATTGCACACCTTCCAAGAAATGGCGGAAAATTAAGCAGTTGCTGTAGCAGCTACCACACTATGGATTTTAAACAAGTTGTTCAATCACAGTGGTAAAGTGCAACATTTTGGAGCCATGCAGGACCCCTCCGCCAGGCATGTGATTACTTGAATAAACATTTGGACAATGTTTTCAAGATCCATGATGTGCTGGTGATATATGGGTACTATTAATTGCCAGTGGAATCTCATCTCCTGATCAACATTCTGGAGCTCTGAGTGATTAGTTTATCCCTGCAACACTGGACACCCTGACTCCAGGTTCTAGTCCTTTCTGCTGATGAACGTGTCTTGTGTATACAATTTAAGGAGTTAACTTTATAATATTATGTACAAGTAAATGATGTCCGATGTGGGTGATTAAAGGAGTTCTCCAGGACTCTCCTCCTGAGTGGCAGAGACACAGCAGCGGTGCTATTGGCTCCCGCGGCTGTCAATCAAAGTGAGTTAACCAATCAGGGAAGAGAGGGGGCATGGTCGGATCAGAGCTCTGTGTCTGAATGGACACACTGAGCTGTGACTCGGCTCGGGGGGCCCCATAGTAAGCTGCTGGCTGAGGGGGCATTCGGCAGGAGGGAGAGGGCAGGAGCAGCAAAGAGGTACCCGAGAAGAAGAGGATCCAGGCTGCTCTGTGAAAATCCACTGCACAGAGGAGGCAAGTATAAAATGTTTGTTATTTTAAAAAATAAAACAAGACTTTACAATCACTTTAAGCTAAAATCATAGGCTTAGTATATGTTTACTATTTTGCCAGATATACATATGCATATAGAGCACCCTGCTATTTTTTGGGTACTACCAACGAAATTTGAATTGAGGTTAAACATGATTTTGACCCACATTTTTAAATGATAAATTCCTATAAAATTGATTGTGGTCGAATTCAGTGCCTATCCATTCAGCACCCTACAACTAACTTAAAAAAAAACTAGCATGTACACTACACACACACAAAGCACATATTGTGAAAGCAGAATCACTAAAAGAAGAACATTCTTAGGGAGCAATACCTGTCTTCATTCACCAATCCTCACACTATCTTCAAATATATAGATATTAAAATTACATAATTAAATTTAACTCCACTTTTGTTGAGAAAAAAACATTCCCCTCTGAGTGATCTATGTACATTGCAAGGATTATAACAAACTTTGTTGCAGATTCCTACCTTTTGTTATTCTGAAGAAATCACTGTTTGTTCCTCTGTGCCTCTGAACTGAGTGAGTCTAATGGGAGTGGTTTCATAATTATCAGTCAGCTGTGCAGCTGCAGGACACTAATGAGGAAAGCTGCTGGGCCTGCATCCCTTTAGATGTGTTCCTATTGGGAGTATCTCACCAAAAATGACATTTTTGTTGCAGGAGATGCCTGAAATCTGACTTGTATCTAAGGCAGACCTCTGGGAAAATTGGTGAGCCAATCCCACAAGCAGGAAATGATGTTTCTGAGGAGTGGTCAGTACGCATTCTGTGTACAGAACACCTCCAGGTAGCCATATTGCATTGCATTTTCAGAAAATTGCAGTGGCTGCAGATTGAAAAGGAAAGGTGATCTTTAATAACATT
Organism: Glandirana rugosa; assembly: GCA_018402905.1. Lineage (NCBI taxonomy): Eukaryota > Metazoa > Chordata > Amphibia > Anura > Ranidae > Glandirana > Glandirana rugosa. The sequence continues at coordinate 178,970 of BLSH010031194.1, read as the reverse complement.
CAATTACAATATGACTTGTGTCGCAATTGTATACGCTATATTATTTTTTCTTTATTTGCAATTTTTTCCCCACCAAAGTGGAGTTACCCTTTAAAAAAATTTCCTCCCTTGAATAATCCCCAGGTACTGAAAATTACATTGAATGACCTAGAGGACATCCAGGTCAAGTGCTCACACAAGGGTGAACACAAGGTCATGTGAAATTGTAACGACTGCAAGTCTGTGAAAATGTAGCTGTGCTAATTTGTGTTTATACCAACCTGGCTTCTTCTCAGAGCTATGCTAACAACATACACAAACAGATTTTTTTTTGCTGTGTGAGTCGCAATGTGAAGTTATGTAGTATGTGAAGTGGAAGACAGCTCTCCTAAAGTGAAATGCAAATGTTCACTTCCAGCTTTATCATTCCGCTATGTTACATAAAAAAAAAAATCACACTTATGTGATATCCTGCTAATCAGCAGACTTTGGCAGTTATATCTTTGGGTTATTATCTGTGTGTGTGTGCAAATTAGGTTAAAGTTGCATTGGGAATAATTAAACTAAAACACATTCAATTTTTTTACTATTTTCTTTCTAATAAAAACCTTGAAAATTAAAATCTGCAGTCAAATTTAAAAAAAATTATGTATAATACACTAGGGTAGACTACAAACACTAAAAGGTATACGGTGTAGAATGGAGATATCTCAGAAAGCTTTGTGACTTATGGGAATATTTGAAAAACAAGGCTCAGAGACTCACGTGGTTAACACTGAGATGTTTACCTTTTCACACATTGACATGATATTAAAGCCTTCATTTTTTAAGCAATTTCTACTGCTGAGATAGAGACTGTATGATGCTTCTCCAGGTATTCAGCTTGTCGTTTCCTCTTGATTTGACTGGTACCCTCAGCACCTAGCCCAGCTCCTGGTTTCAGGGTGGCTCCTTTACCTTATAGGGCCCAATGGAGCCACCTGTGTGTGGGTACTCTTGGCTAGCAATGTGGCCGAGTCTCCCTGCATCCTCAGGAACACATAGCCCGGGTGGCAAGCCTGTCCCCTTTCCATGCTCCTCCCTGTGAGGGACTGAAAACAACTGGATTTAACTGTCCTTACTTCATGTGAAGCAGTCAGGGAGCATGTTTCACTTATTCAGAAGTTTGGGGAAGTGGCAGTATAGACCTGGAGCCGATGGCGGTGAGTGTTTGGGAGAACTGGGGCAAGTAAAAGTATTGGGCATGGTTTGCCTTAATACTTAGAATCCACACAAAATGTAAATTGTTGTGCAGCACTCCCCCGAAGGAGCTGCTGAATTGCCTTGTGATTTCTCTGCTCACCTGAAGGTGATAAGCCTCATTCACCCAGCACTTACCGACACACATTGATACATTTCAAAGAATTTATTAGACCAAGCACAGCCTAAATGAATAGAAGATTAACAACTGTACTTATACAAACAATCAATAAGACAACAATGTTACTCTGAAAGATATGGTTAAACACCTGCAGTATTATGAATATCAGTAATTAACAAACCTGAATTGCTTTTACCTAGCAACAGTATATGAAGACAGTTATATCTTGCTTTGACAGCCCTTGTTTTATCCCACTGGCCAGTGAATGATGAAAAAGAGAAAAAAAATCAACCTGCAGAGTTATGGCCCTTGAAGAAAGCACAACAAATGCCAGCAAACAACACATTAACTTGTGCAATATTAGTCTTTTCCCAGACACAAGGCACGCTTTTATGGGTTTCTGGACATGTGCGCTGGTTCAGTTCAAGATAGAAGTTGCTGTAATGTCTTTCTTTCAATCTTGCTTAGACAGTCCATCTTTTCCTTCCTTACAAGCACTGGAGGTACTTTCTAGTACAGTCTGATTTCACCAGACATCCAAATCACATCTCACACTTTATGAGGGAGAAAGTTCCTATATCTGAGGCATGGTCCTTTGCGATGAGCAGTGTCTCTGGTGTCTCATCTGATTGTGGACAGCTATGGCAGGGTTTCGTTCAGCCAGCAGTCCAGTCTCTCTGTTCAGCAGATAGTGCAGTCTTTTTTCTCACCCCATCTGCTTTAAAACTGTCCTATTTCTTCCTCTCAGTGGCCTGTACACCTGCTCTCCTTGCTTTGCTGCAGCAGCCAATCACAGTTATTCCAGGATAAACCCAAATTCTGCCAAACTGGCTGCCCCCTGCACTGCAGACACTTTATAGATGAGCATTGCAAGTGTCCTCCTTAAAGATGACTGCTGCACTTCTGCATTAATGAATATTTAGTTTAACCCTGTGCACACTGCAGAAGGATAACAAAGGAAGAAGTTCGGCAAAAATTATTAGCTACACTCCATGCTACAGTTGAAATTGTCTTTACTGGTAAGTGATTTTCCAAGGTTTTCTGTACCCCATGATTTTGGAGCTAAAATAAATGATTAGCTAGCCAAAAGCACATAAAGCCTATCTCTGAAAAAAAAAATGCCTCCAAACCTACCACCTACTACTCATCCACAATTTAAAAAAGAAAACTTCTAAGACACCCTTGTACTTACAAGAGTCTGCCATCATGTGAACTTCTGCAATCCTTCTTCAAGTGGTGGAGACTGGTGATCAATCCCTGTATCTGGGCCCAGAGATCAGTCTTGCTGCTACCCCTCAAGTTGTGACATTATGATGCCCATAGGTGTGTGTAGCCTATTGCATTAGGGTGTGCACCCCAAAGCTCAAACACATGTGTGTGTGTGTGTGTGTGTGTGTGCACGCGCATGTGTATATATACACTGACAGTGTCAGTGTAGCAATGGATGGTGTCAGTAGGGCAGTGGACGATGTCTGTAGTTTTTATTTTGATTGAGTTTTTTACAATTTTTTTAGGAATATGTGCCACACAGGATGATTAGGGTGTACCTAGGCACACCTGGACCACACTGTGTGCATGCCTATGATGATGCCATTGTTTTAAAATCTTCTGGACCCTATGAGAACAGCTGTCATGGATGCTCCTAATTGGAAGAGTCATTGAATGTGTATGCATTATTTTTAGAAAATATGGATATTTAGTGTCTCTTTAATTATTTAGATGATATCTGTTTCTTGGCCCTGAATCTTAGTATTCTAAAGTTCACATTTGTGGCTTTGATAAATGTTTTGAATAAAGGCAAAACTTGAAGTAAACTTTAAAACGGTTCACATGGTGAAATACAATAAAAGGAATCAGAAAAATCTGTAACTAAAATAATTGAGGTGTGAAGATAGCTCTTCATTATGCTATATAGGTTCATGGTGCACAATCTTGGCACTGAATAGTCCCAACAATCACATGAAACCTTTGGTATTAATTGTGCAGCCCTTGGACCCCAGCAGTGGGAATGGAAGCAATGATTTGGAAAAGGTTAATAGAAGTGATCTTTACTTACTTCATGTAACATGCCCCCAGTTTATCATTGTCTTCTGCAGGATGTCTTTAGTCTCAAATCAAACCTGTAGTGTGTTCACAATCCCTGACCATCATTTCCCCCAGCATGTCTGCATTTTATAACAGTCCTCTATAGTATTATATATATACATATATACTGAACATCCCGCGTGGTCCCTTGGTAATGTCAGGGGTCGTGTCTGAGTTGAACTGTAATTTTTGACATATTCAAACTAGTGTCTAGTCTAGACAAATATATGTCTTTTATCAAAATGTACTACTTTTTCATTTTCATTGTTTATTTTCTATGTTCCTTTGGTTTATTTGAAAGCAACGTTTTTATTGAAATGCATGAACTCTAATTTATTATCAACATTGTTAAAGTATAACAAAGAACAAAACCTTTGATTTAGTTTCAGATAGAGTGAAGAGGGATAGCAACACATGTGAGGTTTTTAGTGCTCTGTGTCCCCGATAGGAAGATTTATCCTCTCTATTTGTCTTGTTTACTGCTATCACCAATAGTGACAGTGAAGATAATCCAGCATTCTGGGTTGTCATCAGAACAGGAATAGAGGGGAAATCTTCCAATGGAAACACTAGTTTTGGTGACCTTGGTGACAACCAGGGATTCCCGCACTTTCATTGGATTTCCTCTGACTTCCTGTTTTGAATATGGGACAGGAAGTGAAGTTAAATATCCCCAGTGAAACACATGTAGATGAGGTGCAGTGTGTCCGAGTGTGATGAAATAACTTGTACTGAAATAATGCAGAAACCATTAAAAAATAACCTAGTGGGAATGTAGCCCAGTCAGGAACACTCACAGTTCCAATGGGCAGAGAGCAAGATTCAGTCAAACTGACAGCGCCTGTTGAGAGGGGCAGAACACAGCCTAGCCATTTTGTGTACAAGCAGGAAAATGTCCAGAGAAGTTGTGAGCTCTATGCTTTCCCTCCTCCTCAGGAACCTTTCCCTGGCACTAGTTCTTTTTTTTTATTATTTAAATTTTATTGATTTTTTAGAATACAAAATATAAAATTCTCCACAGAGCAATTTATACATTCAGCCATATCTCTAGGTTAAATATAGGCTACATATAATGCTCTCCCTTCTATCATCTCTTACATCCCAGGATCTCCGTCCACCCCTCCCCTTTCCCACCTCACTGGCAATCTACAAGAAACGTGGCATATTTATCTGTTTTTTAAAGTCTATCCATTTTCCCCATCTTCCTGCATATTGTTCCCAAAAAGGGCCTTTTTCTCCGTTTCCCAAGTATTCCATATTATAAATGTATTCAATTCTATCAAACCACTCCCTTATGGTGGGTTTATTTGGATCTAGCCATTTTTTTGGTATCGTTCCCTTTGCCGCATTCAACAGAAATGGTACCAATGAATTCCTGTATTGTTTACTAGTTCTATCTGAGATATGAAAAAGACAGCTCATTAGATCCAACATTATCTCTTCACCTGTAATCTCTACTATGCATTGTCTCACCTCCTCCCAGTATTCCTTTATTTTAGGGCATTTCCACCAGATATGTGCCATGGTCCCCTGTTCTTTACAACCTCTCCAGCATAATGGTGATTTGTTTTTTTGGCAATTGTGGGCTACCACTGGCGTGATATACCACCTTGCCAGACATTTATAGTTAATTTCGATACTCTGGATATCTTTTGAACAGCTATGTATGGTTATAAACATTTTAGTTAATTGTTGTTCAGTGAACTTTATCTCTAACTCCTCCTCACATTTCCCAATGAATGGAGGTACATCCTGTCTTTCCACATCCGTGATTATTTTATAGATTTGTGCTATACAATGTCTAAGCGGTTCTCTAGAGTTACATAATTTTTCAAATGAGTTCAATTCTTTTTCAGTTCTTAAAGGTTGTGGTAATTTTGCCACAAAATGCTTTAACTGGGTATACCTCCATTCATTCAATCTTGGCATAACACCACTCTGTGTTAATTCTTGATATGTGCAAATTTTCCCATCTTTTATAATATCTTTTAGCTGTGTATTCCCTACCCAATTCCCAAATTGTGTCTTGTTTCCTGGTCCAAACAAGTTTGTGCCTGTTAGAGAAATTAAAGGTGAACTATATGATAGTTTTGCCCATTGGTGCATCTTATCCCAAACCTGAAATACATTTAGTGTTAATTCCGGTATTGTTTGCTTTAATATCCTAACTTTTTGTGAAACCTAAATGTTTTCTTTTAAGTGCACGTTATTTAATGATTTTTCTACGTCCACCCATCTTTTGTTGCTGTTACTCTTACTCCATTCCACGATTCGTAATAGTACCACTGCTTCGTAGTATCTTTTGATATCCGGTGCCGCTAATCCCCCTTACTATTTATTTAAACTCAAGAGCCTAAACTGAATTCTTGGCTTTTTGCCTTGCCATATAAATTTTGATATCATTCCTTGCAATATCTTAAAGTACACTTGTGGGAGTTTTATTGGGATCATTTGAAACTTATATAATATTTTAGGGAGCATTGGCATTTTTATGGTGTTTATCCTTTCCATCCATGAGAGTGGTCTCTTTTTTACTTTTTTAATTTGTGTTTTGTTATCGTTTAGAAGCGGGATGTAATTCAGTTTATATAATTTCTCGGGCCTTGGGGTAATTTTTATCCCTAAATAAGTTTTTACTGCTTTCTTCCATGTAAAGGGGAACGCCCCCCCGCAGAGATAGTTCTTCCTTCTTATTTATATTTATATTTAATACCTCTGATTTTCCCTGGTTGATTTTAAAGTTGGAGATTTCCCCATATTTTTTACATTCTTTTATTAAGTTTGGTAGCGTGACTCTAGGGTTTGTCATGTAGCATAAGAGATTGTTGGCATATGCCGCTACTCTACGTTCTGCGTCGCCTACTTTCACTCCACTTATGTCTACGTTTTTCCTTATTCTTGCCAATAGTGGTTCCAAAGATATTATAAACTGGAGGGGGGAAAGAGGGCACCCCTGTCTTGTCCCATTCAGCATTTCGAATGGTGGGGAGAGGGACCTGTTGACCTTTACGCTTGCCGTGGGGCCTTTGTATAGTAGTTTTATTCTCTCTATCATCTTCGGCCCAGTCCTATAATTTCCAATGTTTTTATCATAAGTCCATATTCCACCCTGACGATCGCTTTTTGGGCATCGACCAATAGGAGGAGTGCCCTGGCACTAGTTCTGTCCCTACCAGGTGGGGTACCTGTCCCTACTCTACAAACTCACAAAATGCACACCAAACTTGGGAGCCAAGACCTTAGAAAGGCTCTACCTGACCCAAGATGGCTGCTAGAGTCACATGGGGTGGCAGCATCCAATAGGATATCTTCTCCAGTGACCTAGGAAACCTTAGAGGAACAATTTTCCTCTTGATTTCCTCTCCAACTGCAGAGTTGCTGTGGAAGAGCGCCACCTGCAGTGGAAAAAGTAGACTGCACCTGCCTACACAGAGATGGCAAAAAAATTGACAGGTTATAACTCTCCCTTCCTCTATCCAAAGTTAAAAAAAGAAATGCCTTTAGTTATCATTTAAGCCTGCAGTGTCTACTTATCACCATCATTATATTTGGCTGTGAGCACCTTGGCAGGTCATATGTGCATAAGGTTTTGGCAGCTCTATGTCACATGGTCTATAAAGGTTACTATTCCGCGTGCTGCTGTTAGAACCTGTTGTAATATGTGTCCTTTGTCTTGAATTCATGAATCACTGTTTTGTCTTATATTTATGGCTATAGTCCCAACCAACCTAAAGGAAACTGTTGTAGAACATTCTGTGCATTCCCAGAAAAAATTACATGGTGTCATCACCTAACATTTCATGGGCTGAGAATATGGTGTCAGTTGAGTATTGTAGAATTTTACTAAAGGTACATGCTGTGAGTTAATTGCACACAGTGTGAATACTTTGCAAGCTTGTGTCCTAAAACCAGATATTCTTTAAGTATCGCATTCAATAATGACCTCTATTTCCTCTGTACATACGTTATAGAATTTTCAGTAAGTACTGGCTCAGACTCCATTTAATTCTCTGGGACATCAATGAAGCAGTAACTTTGATTGAGAGAACAAAGCTACTGTTACAGTCAACTATCACAAAGCAACAGAGGTTATTGCATTTCTAATATCCCTTTCAACTAGGCCTTCACATCTGTTCCACAGTCTAATTACAAATACAAAAAGGCCATAATTCACAATTGCATCATAACAAAGAAAGATTGAAGTGATTTAAATTCATGTGCATAGTCTTCGTTCATTGCGGCATACATCTGTTATGTTATTTCCATGTCGGAAACACAGATAGAGAGGAAAATTTGTGTTATCTCAATAAAAAAAATCCCTTAGCTAGGCACTTTTTCAAGATAAACCTTGGTTTTCATTCCACGGTATCATTAATGTCATGCAGGACACAAGCTAACCATCCTGTTAAAAACATGAATGGGTTTGTTTATGATATACTAGGACATATTTAATAGGATGCAAACTGCAAGGCAATGGCTGCAACAAATTGCATTTCATCTTTCATCCATTGAGAGTTGTGGATACAATAAAAAAAAAATTTTTATTGGCAGTAGAGGATAGTGCAATTTGCACAATGACTGTTATTTGCAAAACTATGTGCATTTATATTTTTGCAAGAATTCATACAGCCACCCACAATTTGAAAATGCACAATGCTGTGCAGCCTGACCACCCATACTATGGACACGTGTAATGCTGTGCAGCCCATTCACCTGCTTCCTACCAAACAATGAAGCTGGATCACCAGGTGGCAGACCCAGCTGAGCCCTTCAGGAGACAAAAAGTGGATAGAACAGGGGTAGTGGGTGAGTTTATGCGCACAAACACAGCTCAGCTGTGAGTGCCCCTGTCTTTGATGGAATTTTTATTACTCTGAAAGTGTGGTTAATGCCCCCTCCCTCCTACATGCATAGTGCCAGTGCTTGTCCTTGGCTAAGCCTAATGTCAAGACAAGCACTATCAATCAAAACTCATTAGGTATTCATCACCTTGAAAGTAGCTTGGTTGAACAGTGGTGGAAGGATGGGTGTGATATTGATGACACTATCTCAGCAGCCAGACCCCTTAGAAAAATAGTACAGAGTGCTACATGCACTTTGAACACTGGAGGCAAGAGTAAATAAAGAAACATTTGATAAGACTTTTGTTTTTAACCCCTAGGCAGAAGTTTTTTTGCCTTGGGTTTACTTATACTTTAGGACTCTCCTGTGAAATCCATTGGTGAGCTAACACTGCTGGAGTCCCCTTATAAATAGCCAGTGAATTACTGTATATCCACCAACATTCATTTGCATCTGATATATTATTTCTGTATGTAAAGCCTTTTCAATTGCTACCCAGCATCCAAGTGTCCATAATATATCCCTGTGACAAATGGTCCACTGGCAGAACTACTGGCATAGCAATCCACAAAGTTGCTATTGAGCCCTGGCAGGGTGGTAGGTGAGGTACTTGAAATGAGGAGTGGTGGTGGGCTAAAGGAAACACTCATTAGTAGGGCAGAGAGTTTCATGTGTCCAGTGCCCAATGCTGGAGTGATGAGCAGTCCAGCATTGGGTACTGTTCCATCAGGCATCACAGGGAAGCATTATAGCTCTGAAAGCTTAGAAGAATACAGAAGGCGTATAGGCCTAGTACATTATCCTCAATACATGTTTTTGTTAATAAAATAGAGTTGAATATACTCACAAACCAGTACATATATCATAGCATTATAATAAAATCATCCACATGCGAAAATCTACAACACTTGTAGTCTCATCAGCTAACACGTTTCAAGGCTTTTCCTCTTCTTCAGAGCCTTGTTTAGAAATCCCTCTCCAAGGACGACGACCACACTCCCTGTCCGAAGGAACAAGGAGTTCCTGTTCCTTCGGAGGAACAAGGAGTTCCTGTTCCTTCAATATATGTCGTCGTGATTTGTTTCTTCGTGACTAGGACTGACTTTTCAAGGAACAGTTGTAATCCTCTGTAGATTTGTTCCGAGACTTCTTCTCCTTTTCGGAACTTTGCACAATCGACTACTCTGATGTTCACAACATCTAAAAGCGTACACCTACTAAAATAATATTACGATACTATATACATGACCAAACACTCATATAAGTTGAGATAAAATAATTGTTTTT
>BLSH010031194.1:151076-168721 GCA_018402905.1 Glandirana rugosa | reverse complement strand
GTATGAGATGATTTTATAATGGTAATCTGTCCCTCACACCAGCAGAAGGAACTTCTCCCTACACCAGTATGAGAGGATTTTATAACGCTAATCTGTCCCTCACACCAGCAGCAGGAACCTCTCCCTACACCAGTATGAGATGATTTTATAACAGTAATCTGTCCCTCACACCAGCAGCAGGAACCTCTCCCTACACCAGTATGAGATGATTTTATAACACTAATCTGTCCCTCACACCAGTAGCAGGAACCTCTCCCTACACCAGTATGAGATGATTTTATAACACTAATCTGTCCCTCACACCAGCATCAGGAACCTCTCCCTATACTAGTATGAGATGATCTTATAATGGTAATCTGTCCCTCACACCAGCAGCAGGAACCTCTCCCTATACCAGTATGAGATGATTTTATAACGGTAATCTGTCCCTCACACCACAGCAGGAACCTCTCCTGATACTAGTTGGAGATGATCTTATAATGCTAATCTGTCCCTCGCACCAGCATCAAGAACCTCTCCCTATACTAGTATGAGATGATTTTATAACGGCAATCTGTCCCTCACAGCAGCAGCAGGAACCTCTCCATATACTAGTATGAGATGATTTTATAACGGTAAGCTGTCCCTCACAGCAGCAGCAGGAACCTCTCCCTATACTAGTATGAGATGATTTTATAACGCTAATCAATCCCTCACACCAGCGGCAGGAACCCCTCCCTAAACCAGTATGAGATAATTTTATAATGCTAATCTATCACTCACACCAGTGGCAGGAACCTCTCTCTATACCAGTATGAGATGATTTTATAATGGTAATCTGTCCCTCACAGTGGCGGCAGCATCCTCTCCCTACACTAGTCTGAGAGCATGTGACATGCAGTGCTACGTGACTCCAGCTCATATCGAGGCTGGGTCACATGATGCACTGGCCAGTCACAGCCATGCCATTAGTAGGCATGGCTGTGATGGGGCAAACGAGTGAAACGCTTGTTGATTGGCTGCCCTGCGACTATTCAAAAGGCGCAAAAAAATACCTGAACCCGAACCCAAACTTTTTCTCAAATGTTCGGGTTTGGGACAGGGACACCCTAAAGTCTGGTACGAACCCGAACTTTACAGTTCGGGTTCGCTCAACTCTAAATATTGAGGATAATTTGCTAGGCATATGCACCCTCAATTCGGCTCCCACAGTCTTTGGAAGGCAGCGAGGTGTGCATTATCCACATATAGTAACATGTTAAGTTAAGAGTCTGATTACACGTTGGGACTTACCACACAGCACAGGAGAGTGAACATTTTGATAGGCATTATAGATCAATGGGATCAAAAGTTACACCTTTACTTTACTTGTGCTGCCCTTGTTGATAGTAGGTTTGAACAGCAAGACGTGGGGAAGCAACCTCTGTTAATCATTTCATCCTTCATGTTCCCCCAGCCCCCTATAATGCAGTGGTCTCTGCATTTTTTCTACACTCCCCAACAGCACTGGTTCCACAGCCATCAACAATGCTCCCCAGCCCCTCTCCAGAGCCCCACAATTCTCCCCACAATTCCTTGAACCCACTACTTTGCTCCCTTGTTGATCCCCTTAACTTCCCACAGTGCATTGCTAGTTTGCTGCAGAACACCTAGCCCCCTATCCTGATGCAAAGCCCCCAACCACCTACAAAGCCCCCCAATGCTTCCTAGTCTGCTGTTGAGCCCCCTCCATCTATCAAGCATCCCCAGTGCCCTCTAACACACTGCAAAGCCCCTCCCCCCAGTAGCCTGTCATAGATCCCTCATCCCTCTCTTGCCCACTACAGATTCCGCAGCCCCAACATTGCCCCCATCTACCTGCAGAATCCAAGATTCCCTACAGAGGCCCTCACAGTGCACCCACAGCCCCCAAGAACCCTTAAAGTGTCACTAAACACACATGATAAAAAAACAATCAATAAATGCTTCACAAATGCTGTTCATACTCACTCAGTCACTGTGAGATTTGTTTTCTGTATTCTGCAAAAAAAATAGTTGATCCTGCTACTCTCTATTACCACCTTCTGTTCATGTCCCCAATTCAGGTAGGGATTTTGCAAATGTGGTGGCAACTCTGCACATGCTCAGTTTTCAGTCAGTTTCTATACTGAGCATTACCTTCCTATCACATCTGAGCAGCCCATGTGACTATAGAGCCACACATGTGGGTGTATACACAGTGGTAAATGACAGCCCACTCCCTTCCTCCTCCTCCTCCATGCCCACTAACCAACTAAAGGCAATGGGAGGGAATATTACATGTAGATTAATGGTGGATTCACCTCCCTTTTATTCTAAGACACAGGCTGGAGGGGTATGACACATTCCGTGACTGGCAGAAATCCGCCACACCATTTTATTGGCAAAAAATAATAAAGATTTAATTTCAAAAAGTATATTTGTATGACAATTGAAAACAGTTTATTGATATTATTTATTTATTTATTTTTACTCTGTATCCCAAAAGCTGTTGTTTTTTTTATTTTGAACATGTGACCAGCAGCAGAGGATTAGAAGCTCCCCCTGCTTAGGTTTCCCTGCAGACAGGCTGGGAAAGAGCTGGGTCATGTGACAGCTGTATATTGATTAGGAAAATGGTAATTAGAAGTTTTTTCATTAAAATAATTACAGTACCATCATCCACCTACAGAAATAGAAGGTACAATGTAAATTAAATGATGTGTGTTTAGTATCACCTTAATATGTTTATTCCTCCTGACCACTGTATTGGAGCATTTCTTCCTCCTACTGACCACTATCACTTGGGTGTCCCTTCTAACTCTGAGCCCAGACACTGGGACATGTCCCCATTTGGTTACTTCCTGATATTATTATTATTATTTTTTTAGTAAAAGCTAATCTCCACAATGGGGATATGTGTCCGCATTCGGTTACTTCCTGATATTATTATTTTTTTTTACAGGAAGTAAAAGACAATCTCCACAATGGGGACACGTCTCCATTTGGTTATTTCCTAATATTATTTTTTTTTTTTACAGGAAGTAAAAGCTAATCTCCACAATGGGGACACATGTCCCCATTTGGTTACTTCCTGATATTATCATTATATATTTTTTTTCTTTTTCCCACCATTTCTCATTTTCTGTTGCCCTATCTTGTTCTTCCCTTGGTTACCTTTGTTATTGCTAATCATTGTTTTTTAATCGCATACATATCATTATTTTATTTTTTTTTTCATTTTTTTTATTGTGGTTTGTTCTTCTCCAGCCCTCCGTTCCTTCTGGTCTCATTGTATAAATTGGGGATTAAGAGGCTAATTGCAAGTCTCTGTGACCAATAAAGGAAGGGGGGTGGAGTTATGAGAGTTTTCTCATTAATATATATTTTGTGCTGTTTTTGACACATGTTGTGAGCGAAGCCATGATGGCTGAAACGCGTTAACAATTAGTATGTATCTTGTGGAGATATAATAAATATGGACTGATTAAGAGCATGTATGGAGTTGCGGATTGTCCTTATCTACTCATTACACTGGGATGTTCTTCCACTCACCTTCTACAGTACATGAGGACATTATTTCCTATTACCATCCACTGACCATAGGGCATTTTTACTTCTACAAACCACCAATGCTGGCACAATTTTTCCTCTTTCTTTTTACTAAAGCCATTGCATTGTTTCCTAACCATTGATACTATGGGGAATTTTTCCTCCTACAGGCCATCAATGTTGGCACATTTTTTCCTCTTTTTGACCACTAAAGCCAAGGCAATGTATCCTCCCACTGATGCTGAGGCATGTTTTCCTTCTAGTAACGCCAGGTATTTTTTCCCCCTAATGACCACTTTTCCTTCTACTGATCACTGGCGCCAGTGCAAAAAAGAACATATTTTTTCTATCCCTTTGATCCATTTCTATGCCCTATTAACCACAAATGCTGGAGCATTTATTTCCTCCTACTGACACCTATCTGTGGGCAGTTCTTCTTTCTTCCTACTGATGTCAGGGCTTTTTTCTCTGAATACTGACATGAAGCATTTTTTCCACCTACTGATGATTGACTTTTTGCATTTACTCTTGGTTTAAGAGTATGAACTACTGACCACTGGGTTCTACATTATGAACAAATGCTATTGGAGGCTCATTACAATTTTTTCTATGAGGCCCTGTGATTTGTAATTATGCCCCTGCAACAACCTCTGGAAGTTTTCCTATTTTTCATCTAAAACAGTAATTTTTTAATGTAATGCATTTTAAATGCTTTTGTGTAAATAAAACAATTGTAATGCTTTTTCAAATGCTATAATCTGGCCATGGTAGTTGTATGCATTTATCCTAGCTGTATTTAGCAAATGATATTACTCTGCTCTCATCAATACCAACTGTAGAGCAAATCTCTTTCCATATTGATGGATCTGTGTTTTTTCTAGACATTAGCAATGAAAGGTCCAACTTGAAAAGGTCATCACACATTGACGATCTTTACAAAACAGTTGGACTAACACAAATTTCATAGTGGCTATAAAACAATGTAATCATGATAACAGAGATACACCACAAGAATATAGCTAGTTTACTTATTATGCATAACCAGATGCCAACTTGATTTTACTTGTCACTCAAACCACATTTGGCGCCGGATGCTGTTTTGTTTCACAAGATAACATTGTAACTGAATAATTCTACCTTCAAATTTTCATCTGCTAGGTCCTTCCTGAAACTTTCTTTGTAGATTAAAAAAAACAAATGATTTCTTTTAGAAACTTCAGCCTCTCCATTCAAAGTGGGATATGATGGATCACTGTGAATAACACTTTCACCTTCACCAAAGTCAACATTTCACGGCTACTGTGTGACAAGAAGATTTTATTGAACAGCGTGCAAACAGCTCAGGCTGTTAACACGCCACATCACATTTTATCTATCTTTGTGCAGAATAAAAAACAATTATCTATACCTTAACCATCTTTCTTTACATACACCATTTTTCATCATAAACTTGCATTGTCATGTCACAGCCTAAAGGGACACCATTGTCCAAAATATGAAAATAAATAAAATATGGTGTATATATTGTATATATGCACCCTGGCCACTTTATTAGGTACACCTGTTCAATTGCTTGGTAACACAAATTGATAATCAGCCAATCACATGGCAGCAACTCAAGCGCATTTAGTCATCTGAACGTGGTGGAGATTACTTGCTGAAGTTCAAACCGAGCATCAGAATGGGGAAGAAAGGGGATGTAAGTGACTTTGAACATGGTATGGTTGTTGGTGCCAAGCGGGCTGGTCTGACTATTTCAAAAACTGCTGATCTACTGCGATTTTCTTGCACAACCATCTCTAGGGTTTACAGAGAATGGTCCAAAAAAGAGAAAATATCCGGTGAGCGGCAGTTGTGTAGAAGAAAAATCCTTGTGGAGGTCAGAGGAGAATGCGCAGAGTGGTTTGAGTTGATAGTAAAGAATCAGTAACTCAAAGAACCACTTGTTACCAGTGTTAATTTTGGCAGCAAATTTCAATTTCGTTTTAGTCTTAGGACTAAAATGGCATTTTAGTTTCAGTCCCATTTTAGTCTTCTGCTATTGTTTTACTTTTAGTCGTATTTAATCGACTAAATGTCCAGTACATTTTAGTTGACTAAAACGCCCTACATTTTAGTTCACTAAAATCTCCAGTACATTTTAGTCGACTAAATAATTTTAGTTAACTAAAATCTAATGTGTTTAGTTACATAATGCATTATTTAATCAATTTCAAAACTCATTATACACTCCTGGAGTAAAAGAAAACACCTAATATTATGTTATTATTTATGGATTGAACAAACTACGCAGACACAGATTTAGCCGTTATATAATGTCTTTACTCTGTAAAACCAAGTTTCGTTAAAAAAATATTGCTTTTTTGAGTCACACAGCTTCATTCCTTGCTATATGTGCATGGTACTTTTTTTTTGTTGAGTAAGTAACCCAAAGCCCACCCAGGCACCCACATACTGCACAGTCATTTAAATCACTGTGTAGACAAATGCTTGCACGAGTGGGACATACCATAGAGAAAGATCCTAAGTGTTATAACAGACAATAGGAGTAATATGGTGGCATCATTTAAACAAACCACAGCAGCAGCAAAAGACTCACCCAGCTCTAGGGAGGAAGACTCCCCCATGACAGAAAGTGACTGTGAGGCTGAGTCCAAAATTAATGATCTGCGGTGAGCCATTTTTCATTATTCTTTTACATGATGACACTACAGTCAATTATAAAATGGATATGAAATAAATGATCTTCGGGCTGTCTGCTCTACTGGTGTAACTTTGTTATTTTTCCACTTTATTTGTATCTCGTGTAAAACTATTCCCATAAGGTGTTGAGCCGAACACCGTGTGTGGTCTTGTCTGGTGCATGGAGGCAAGTGTTAAAAGGAACTTTGATAAAGCAAGATCAATTGTGAACGTCTATAAGTCTTCCATTCCATTGCAACACTGAAGATATTGGAGCACTGTGGCCTTACTCTTTTAAATGACTGCCCCACATGCTGGTCAAGTAATACTACCAGTACATTCAACATGATCAAAAGACACAGCTTGCTCCCTAGTTAAATGGAAAAAGCTCACATAATTGCATGACCTACTGCTGCCTTTTGTAGATCAGAACATACTAAAACCCTCCAGAGTAACACCATGTCCATGTCCCTACCCTCTTGGATCTACTCTCTACTCAGCCATCTTGAGGACTTTAAACAGAACACTAGCTACCAAGACTGTGCCACAATTGCACATAAAATGAAAGAGAATGTGAACCAGCGTTTTGCTTCATTCATTCTTAGATCCAAGTAACTGATGAAATGTTCTCGCCAGTCACCAGTGCTTGCAGCAGCTGCTTGTTTATTTTTTCAATTCTGCGGTCTGTGAAAACCCTTGTTGATGTGGCGGATGGGACTATTCAGGAACTGCTTAAGAAGGTAGAGGAGTATGCCTGTGCCGTAAGAAAATCCACATTGCCCCACTTACAAGATGAGGATCTGTCTGACTCTGTAGATGATGTGTAAGAAGAGGAGAATATAGAAAAATCACAGGAAGTGGAAAAAGCACCATCCACATTAAAGCAACCAATCTTTCGGTTTCTTTCAAAATGCGGCAAAAGACCTAGGCAGAGCATCTCCCAAACATGCAGCATAGAGCAGCAGACCAGCCTGACTGGTAATCTGGCGCACACAATCTATTTTGCTATGGCCTTCTCCCTGGCCTCAGTGGCCTATTGTTCCTTAAAGTCAATTTTGAAACGCTTAAAAGAGCAGTGCAAATAGTTTTCTGTGGTGGTGCACTGGCTTGACTTGGCCCATCATTGGAGGTTTTATGTATCTGTGGGTTTGAATTAGGGGGAAAAAAATCAAGTTATTCTGATTTTACTATCTCTCTCACCCGACACAGTCTGCTCTAAGTTGTCTCTCTATAATAGATCACATGTATGGCGCTTCCCAGGGCTGGCCTTTAGGCTCCCAGCACTGTGCGAAAATTGACAGTGCCCCGCCTAGTGACCACATCCCTCTATATATATTTTGGTGAGATACTTCAATTCTGGGAAAGCAACAGCTGAGAGATATTATGAAATCACTCCCATTAAGATTCAGTGACTAAGTGCACAATGTGGCACACAAACTAAAAGCTATTACTTCAGAATAACAAAAGGTATGCAATCTGACTGCAAGAAAGTTTGTAAAAAAGATACCTGTAATTTACATAGCTAAGACTAGTCTCAACAAAAGTGGAGTTAAGTGTACTGTGCTTACCTTTGTATGGATTTCGGGATGAGTTGTCCGGAATTGAGGCCTGTAATGCTGCAGAGTGCTCTGGACAGTGGTCTAAGGAGGCCTGTAATGCTGCACAGTACTGGATGGTGGTCTGAGGGATGTCCTGTAATGCACAGTGCCCTGGATGCCACTGCCAGAGGTCAGAGGACTGGAGGCCTGTAATGCACAGTTGCACAGTGTGCTCTGGACGGACGTCGGTCTGAGGGGAGGGAAGACCTTAGGTCTGCTGTAATTGTAACCACAATTACTGTACACTCACAGTCTGCTCTGCTCTGGCGGAGCGGTCGTCTCATCAGGAGTTGGGACTCGGGAGGCCACAGCCTGGCTGGCCTGTAATGCACAGTGCTGCGCTGCTCTCATGCACTCTCAGGTCTCTGGCACTGGCAGTCGTCTCGTCATGGTGTGCTTGCTTGCTGGGAACAGATAGCGGAAGTAGGTGGAGCTCTGTGAAAAACGGAAGTTAGTCCACGAGGGTAAACGTCCCTTCCTCATATTTTCGTCCCATTTTCGTTCGTTAACTAAATGGATCTGATTTTCATCATAGCTTGTCGTCCGTGGACGAAAATGTGCTGTACCTTTCGTTTTGTAAAAATGCCGCTGATTAAATCTTTGACGAAAAAGTTTTCGTTGACAAAATTAATATTGCTTGTTACAACAAAGATGCAGAATACCATCTCTGAATGCACAACACATGGAACCATGAAGCAGATGGGCTACATCGGCAGAAGACCACATCGGGTGCCACTCCTGTCAGCTAGGAACAGGAAACTGAGGCTACAATTCGCACAGGCTCACCAAAATTGGACAATAGAACATTGGAAAAAGGTTGCCTGGTCTGATTTCAGCTGCAACATTCAAATGGTAGGGTCAGAATTTGGTGTAAACAACATGAAAGCATGGATCCATCCTGCCTTGTATCAATGGTTCAGGCTGGTGGTGGTGGAGTAATAGTGTGGGGGATATTTTCTTGTCACACTTTGGACCCCTTATTACCAATTGAGCATTGTTTAAATGCTACGCCTACCTGAGTATTGCTGCTGACCATGTCCATCCCTTTATGACTACAGTGTACCCATCTTCTGATGGCTACATCCCGCAGGACAGTATCTCACAAAAGTGAGTACACCCCTCACATTTTTGTAAATATTATATTATATCTTTTCATGTGACAACACTGAAGAAATGACACTTTTCTGCAATGTAAAGTAGTGAGTGTACAGCTTGTATAACAGGGTAAATTTGCTGTCCCCTCAAAATAACTCAACACACAGCCATTCATGTCTAAACCGCTGGCAACAAAAGTGAATACACTCTTAAGTGAAAATGTCCAAATTGGGCCCAAACTGTCAATATTTTGTGTGGCCACCATTATATTACAGCACTGCCTTAACCCTCTTGGGCATGGAGTTCACCAGAGCTTCACAGGTTGCCACTGGAGTCCTCTTCCACTCCTCCATGACGATATCACAGAGCTGGTGGATGTTAGAGACCTTGTGCTCCTCCACCTTTGGTTTGAGGATGCCCCACAGATGCTCAATAGGGTTTAGGTCTGGAGACATGCTTGGCCAGTCCACCACCTTTACCCTCAGCTTCTTTAACAAGACATTGGTCATCTTGGAGGTGTGTTTGGGGTCGTTATCATGTTGGAGTACTGCCCTGCGACCCAGTCTCCGAAGGGAGGGGATCATGCTCTGCTTCAGTATGTCACAGTACATGTTGGCATTCATGGTTCCCTCAATGAACTGTAGCTCCCCAGTGCCGGCAGCACTCATGCAGCCCCAGACCATGACACTCCCACCATGCTTGACTGTAGGCAAGACACACTTGTCTTTGTACTCCTCACCTGGTTGCCGCCACACACGTTTGACACCATCTGAACCAAATAAGGTCTCATCAGACCAAAGAACATGGTTCCAGTAATCCAGGTCCTTAGTCTGCTTGTCTTCAGCAAACTGTTTGCGGGCTTTCTTGTGCATCATCTTTAGAAGAGGCTTCCTTCTAGGACGACAGCCATGTAGACCAATTTGATGCAGTGTGCGGCGTATGGTCTGAGCACTGACAGGCTGACCCCCAACACCTTCAATCTCTGCAACAACCCTGGCAGCACTCATATGTCTATTTCCCTCTATTAACCTCTGGATATTCTTTGGTCGACCATGGCGAGGCCTGTTCTGAATGGAACCTGTCCTGTTAAACTGCTGGATGGCCTTGGCCACTTTACTGCAGCTCAGTTTCAGGGTCTTGGCAATCTTCTTTTAGCCTAGGCCATCTTTATGTAGAGCAACAATTCTTTTTTTCACATCCTCAAAGAGTTCTTTGCCAAGAGGTGCCATATTGAACTTCCAGTGACCAGTATGAGAGAGTGAGAGCGATAACACCAAATCTAACACACCTGCTCCCCATTCACACTTAAGACCTTGTAACACTAACAAGTCACATGACTCCGGGGAGGGGAAATGGCTAATTGGGCTCAATTTGGACATTTTCAGTTAGGTGTGTACTCTTTTGTTGCTAGAGGTTTAGACATTAATGGCTGTATGTTGAGTTATTTTGACGGGGCAGCAAATTTACACTGTTATACAAGCTGTATACTCACTACTTTACATTGTAGCAAAGTGTCATAAAGTATTTACAAAAATCTGAGGGGTGTAGGGGAAGGGGAGTGGGCACCCTCTGGTGGACGGAGGGTGGCAGTACTGGCTTGCTTTGCCCGCATGCGGCCCAGCTCCCAGCAGGCCACGGACCGGCAATGGTCAGAGGCCCGGGGGTTGGGGACCCCTAATTTAGAATACCAGGAATTTCACCCTTTGAGTCTCTGTGAATACATTTTTAATGGTTCCCACAGACCAGGGATCTCCAAACTATGGCCTATGAACCACATCAAACTCTCTACAAGATTTTATCTAACCCACAGCTGATCAGTTGTCCTGTGCTGATGGGGACCCTGATGTAAGGTGGACTCTGATTTAAGGGGTGGCACTGATAGAGATTCTGATGTAAAGGGGATGCTGATAGGGATGCTGATGTTAGAGGGGGGGGCTCTGATAGGGAACCAGATGTAAAGTGGGATTCTGATAAGAATACCGATGTAAAGGGGGACACTATTGGGGACTGTGATGTAAGGGGAAACTCTGCTGATGATTCCGATTTAAGTCCTAAGGTGGACTCTGATGTAAGGGGGGTTCTTATGGTGGCCCTGATGTAAGGGGGATCTTGCTTTGTTTTAGTTGAGTTCTTTATCTTTTACTGTGAATCATATCATGCTGATTAAAAAAAATCAAAGTAAAACATGTTCATTTATTAATTGTTCATTGTTTTATAAAGCCATTTTTTATCCCCCAAATATATGTAAAATATAGGATTTGGTTCTCTGAAAAAGTTTGGAGATCTATACCATAGACAGATATAAGCAGTTTCTAAGTGACCTCTCCAGTCTCCATCAGGATATATTCAGAAAGACTACACCAATTTTTCAATCTCAGAGAATAGAAAAGTCTGTGTGATTGTTACTGCTTACTAAGAGATAAAACGGCAACAAAACTGTTACTTCATGGTTTTCATCTTGTTTCCTCCCTCCTCCAAGCTGCTGAACTGAAAGTTTGGCCATGTTTAGTTTGGAGTGCAGGAGTATTTTATCTAATTTGCCTTAAGCAGGTAAAATTGTGCCTGTATGTCTAACTGTGCTCTAAAGCAAGGGCCCCCAAACTATGGCCCGTGGGCCAAATCCAGCTTGCCACAACATTATTTCTTGCCCTCTAATGTAAGAGGACTCTGATGGGGACTCTCATGTTAGGAGGGACTCTGAAATGTACTTTGATGTAAGGGGGGCTTTGATGGGGACTCTGATGTAAGCGGGCTCTGATGAGGACTTTAATGTAAAGGGGAATCTGATAAAATGGAAGAACTTTTATGTAAGGGGGACACTAATGGGGACCCTGATGCGAAGGGGGACTTAGACGGGCTAATGTTTATTTGGAACTTCTTTGCTTTGTTGTACTAAGGTTTTTTCAGTTTACTGACCTTCAGACTTTAGGGGAGCCGGACTGTGGCTTTTGGGAGTAGAAAATATCCTGAAGTCAGTGGGAAAAAAGTAATGCCCCATTGTTTGTTTCAGTGGGAGTAATTGTTGTGCCCCATCGTTGGTGTCATTTGGAGGGATTGTGCTCCATCATTGGTGGCATTTGGAGGGATTGTGCCCCATCGTTGGTGTCATTTGGAGGGATTGTGCCCCATCGTTGGTGTCTTTGAGAGGAATTGTGCCCCATCATTGATGTCATTTGGAGGGATTGTGCGCCATCATTGGTGTCATTGGGAGGAATTGTGCCCCATCATTGATGTCATTTGGAGGGATTGTGCCCCATTGTTGCGTAATTTGGAGTGATTGTGCCCCATCGTTGGTGTCATTGGGAGAAATTATGCCCCATCGTTGGTGTCATTTGGAGGGATTGTGCCCAATCGTTGGTGTCATTGAGAGGAATTGTACCCCATCATTGATGTCATTTGGAGGGATTGTGCCCCATCATTGGAGTCATTGGGAGGAATTGTGCCCCATCATTGGAGTCATTTGGAGGGATTGTGCCCATCATTGATGTCATTTGGAGGGATTGTGCCCCATTGTTCATGTAATTTGGAGGGATTGTGCCCCATCATTGGTGTCATTGGGAGGAATTGTGCCCCATTATTGGAGTCATTTGGAGGGATTGTGCCCAATCGTTGGTGTCATTGGGAGGAGTCATGCCCCATTGTTGGCGTCATTGGGAGGAATTGTACTTTATTGTTGGTATCAGTGGATGAAATAGTACCTCAAGGGCCATATAAAAGCAAGCAAAGGGCCGCATCTTGCCCCGCAGTTTGGAGACCACTGCTAAATCATATTATGCTAAATAAAATAAAAAACTCTAATTCATTTTTTTATTTTAAGTCTGCAGACCCCAGCTTTAAAGTATAATTGTACTTTCAAATAAACGTGACCAAAAGTGACCCACCCCCACCTACCTGAATTTGACAACTGTGTCCTTCCACAATGTTTAAAGCCTTTATCCAAAATCTTACTTGTCACTGGCTGTGCTTGCGCTGTGGGTCTTCATAGATTTCTATGTGACCATCCTCTGAGGCTAAAAACACTCAATGAAAGTTGAAATTTTCTTTAAAGTATATGTAAATTCTGTCACTAAAATCTCATATAAGCTTTAACATTTTAATGTAATTTCAAAAGTAATTTTCAGTATTTTTACATCTGCAACTTTCACTAAAATAATACCTGACAATTCTGTCATCCTTTCTAAGTGTAGTGTGGAGAACATTCAACCAGCAATGCAGCACTTACATGGTGGCCCTTTGTCTGATAGATCACAAGCAACCATTAGACTCCATGCACACTGGACGCTCTATATAGTCGTTTTGGACGTTGGATTTCTGGCAGAAATCTGGAAGCTGCTTTTAAAACTAGATTTTATCAGCGTTTTGTAATAGCGTTTATGCACGTTTAACGGCGTCAGCGTTTTTGAGCATTTTTCTTTTAACTCCATTAGCTTCCATTGACTGCAAAAAATGCAGGATGCTGATAAACGGCCATTTAGCGGTGTTTATGAGCGTTGATGAGCGTTTTTTGGCGTTTATCAGTGTCCATCATTTTTTGTGGTTAGAAGAATGACTCTTGAACGTCAATTCAGTGTGTTCAGATAACTGCCCAAAAATGCCACTGCTGTTAAACGACAATAAACGTCCATGTGTACATGGACACATATGATAACATAAAGGGGTGTTTTTAGGCTGTTAAAAAAAATGCCAAAACTACCAAAAATGGTCGTTTATCAGCTTCAGTGTGCATGGAGCCTAAATGTACAGAAGCAGGGGACAACAAACGAGCATACCCCAACAATATTACGCCAATATAGGGTACAATAGCAAGTGCTGATTCTTTGCATTACTTTATTATTTATATTATAAATACATTTCACACACTCTTTACCCATTGCACTGACATCCTCTAGTTCTTAACTTGGTAAATATATGCCTTGAAGTCACCATAGATATCATTTTATAAACTCTATAATTTTAGTTCCTTTTGCTAAAAGCATTTTTTTTCTTTTTTCAGTATATATAATTTCATTCAGGTGTTTTAAAGGATCTGTGTCATTATGATAAAGTGAAAACAGGTAAAAAAAAAAAAGTGTTACCAGGCAGGTATTTGGACTAGGAGGTAGCCTTTTCACAGACATATATATATATATTTGATAGTGAGATCATAAAAGCAACAGCATGACTTGACACAGATACACAGATCCCGGCATACGGCAATAAAATATTACTGACCATTATTTGGCTGCTCTCCCACCACAACAATACAATGAAGATCTAGTGGAAAACACTACATCACATGTACTTTAACTACACCCTTCACAAAGAAATGTTCCCTTACTGCAGATAAAATCGATCTCTCATTTTTTATATCAATAAAAATGTCTTAACTTTTGAAATAAAATTATGACCAAGGGCATACGATATATTCTCAGCCAGAAATGACAAAATAAGACATTAATTTTGTCAACTGCTAGAATGTTTTGAAGATATAGTGTAAAGTGCAGTGCCCTAAACCATTAGACTTGTATCTTATTTTTTTAGACCAAACTGGGATAGGTTCTGAAATCTCACTTTTAAGCCATAAATTGCATTTTGTGAGAGAGTCACAGGGCTTTATTTAAGTCGACAGGAGATAAACCTAAGAAACATGAGAGCCAAGATAATTATATTACAACTATATACAGATTATGAAAAAAGAAAACTCTAATATTAAAAAATACCTATTTAAATCACCTTACATGATTAAAGAGACCCTGTCAATCTCCAAAATACCTGAAATTCCCTGCAAGAGAAAAACCATCATACTTACCTCTCTGGTGGACCATGTATCCTATGTGTGCTCCATTCCAGGCCTGCAGCCTTCATCTTTTTGGCATTCGCCACTTCTGGGATTGTCAGATGACTATATCCCTCGCCATGCACTGTGGCTCCTCCCTTAGACCTCTATATCTATGCTCCTATATTGGTGTAGGGGGTCACAGAAAGAAGCCACAGCTTGCAGCAGGGGACACATCCGACACTCTTTATGGAAGCTGCAACATGGACATGGAGGGAAGGCAGGAGAAACAGATCACTAGAGAGGTAAGTATTGGCTCTTCTCTTTCAGGGAGCTATAACCTCCTATACTTCTGCATTCAATATGGTGCCATCCTAGCCTTCATTTAGATGTGCAGTTGATATAATGCAGTGCTACAGCTTTGATTAGCTATAACATCAGTCATTTGAGGGCCTGACAGTTCTGTTGAGCTGACATAAGCACATAGAAAATTGTGAAAGGTATCACCAGAAGCTTATCTTTAATGTATCTGTTTGGAGAAACAATTAAAAGTGGTATTAAGCCTTCAGCATTTTTAGCTTAACACATTGAGCATAATGAAATTCAAATTCTCCATTAAACTATTTGTCAACATTCTTACCCCATAACTTGCAGTTACAGCTTTCAATGCTGCTGTCTCCTGCTCTCTCAATGCTGCCTCCCTGAACTTCCCGTTTTAACAGGAAAGAGATAATAGTGTACAATGCAGTGTCCAGCCAGTCTGTTAGCTTAGAGCAGTGGTTCTCAACTCCGGTCCTCGGGCCCCCCCAACAGGCCAGGTTTGCAGGATATATCATTTGCTGCTCAGTGATTGCAGTATTCTAGTCTGCATCTCCCCAAGGTAATACTTAAAATCTGGCCTGTTGGGGGGGCCCGAGGACCGGAATTGAGAACCACTGGCTTAGAGAAATGGGGGAGGTGCAGGGGAGTACCTTTCCACCCTAGACTATGGGACTATGTATTTCTATTGATGCACACAGTGTAGGGAGACACAACTGCATGCAAGGAGACTCCATAAGATGCTTCAAGAGAAATGAGCCACCTTGAAACAGGAAACCTGGGGCAGTGATCATGGCACCAGCTTAAACTGAAACATAGGTAAGGATTAAAAGATAGATAAGCTGCAGACTCAGTAAGACATTAATTAGCTGCTGAAAGTGCTTATAACCTGAGGGTTTAATATCACTTTTGGTGAGTTTAGATTTGCTTTAAGGAACCATTTTTAGAGGCTAACAGGGTCTCTTTAATTAGCAATTTTTAATCAGATATTTTCTTAGTATAGTACCTTCATTATAGAATCTCAACATTATTTTTGTCTTATAGACACAGGATTATCATAATCCTTTGAAAAGTCCCTCCGTAAGCGTTCAGAAGACACATGTAAAGGTCAGGATATCCCAATCAGTGGTGCAGAGGAAGTCCTAGTTGAAGGGTAGGCTTAAGCACTTCATGGCCATTTAGTGTGACCCGTATTGTTGCATTTTTTGCTATATACGTTTAGATGTTTTTAAACAGCCTGGCAGGAGTAAGAATCATGTGTGCGCTGTAATATGTATATTTTTGTCTATTGGTCTTACATGCAGCACCATATGTTTGGTAGGGTGTTCCCCCCAAATATGTATCTTTTTGTATGTTAAGGTCATGACCAGACCTTTTGTGTTGGTGAACCCCATCCTCCTTAATTACCCCCAATCAGTGTCCACCTGATTCATGGGATGTGTCCTCTGGTCTCCCATAAAAAGAAGCGTTTGCTTCCATGGTTTAAGAGATAGGATCATTCACTCTAAGGTTAGTGTAGGAACCCACTGTTAAAACGGGGTACTTTGCAGCAGTCAGTGGGCTTAAGCACTTCATGGACATTCAGGAGTTGATTTACTAAAGCTGAAGAGTGCAAAAACCAGTGCAGCTGTGAATGCTAGCCAATCAGCTTCTAACCTCAGCTTGTTCAATCAAGCTTTGACAATAAAACATTGAGGCTGGGTTCACACTATCCGACACAAAAACGGTCAACGGTCAAGGTCGGACCGTTTGTCTGTGAACAGGGATCCGACTTTGATCCCGACAATACCAGGCACCTTGTGCTCTGGGGATCTTGAAGGGGAACTCCACGCCAAATTATAAAAAAAAAAACTGGCATGAGGTCCCCCTCCAGGAGCATACCAGGCCCTTTGGTCTGGTATGGGTTTTAAGGGGAACCCCCACGCCGAAAAAACGGCGTGGGGTCCCCCCAAAATCCATACCAGACCCTTATCCGAGCACGCAGCCCAGCATGCCTGGAAAGGGGGTGGGGATGAGCGTGCGCCCCCCATCCTGGACCATACCAGGCCGCGTGCCCTCAACATGGGGAGTATGGGTGCTTTGGGGCAGGGGGGCTCTGCGCCCCCCACCCCAAAGCACCTTGTCCCCATGTTGATGAGGACAAGGGACTCTTCCCGACAACCCTGGCCATTGGTTGTCGGGGTCTGCGGGCGGGGACTTATCGGAATCTCGAAGCCCCCTTTAACAAGGGGGCCCCCAGATGCCGGCCCCCCACCCTATGTAAATGAGTATGGGGTACATCGTACCCCTACCCATTTACCTGGAAAAAAATTATGTACAATAAAACACACTACACAGGGTTTTAAAATATTTTATTAAATCAGCTGCAGCGTCTTCTCCCCTCTCCGGTGTGTTCTTTCTTCAGCTCTTTTGCAGGGTCTTCCATCTTCTGAGGGGTCTTCTTTCTTCTCCTTCTCTACGGCGTCTTCTGCTCTTTTGCCAGTCTTCTCCGCTGACCTCTTCCCTCTGTTCTTCCTCTCTTCTTCTTCACATGTTGACACGACTCGATCTCCTTCACGAATGCCCTCTCCGCTGTGTGCTGTGCCTTATATTGGCATGGGGCGGGGCCACCTGCTGACATCACCCGGCAGGCCCCGCCTCATATGATGTCACATGCCCGCCCCTGAGTG
>BLSH010031194.1:139548-151066 GCA_018402905.1 Glandirana rugosa | reverse complement strand
CCCCCGCCCCATGCCAATATAAGGCACAGCACACAGCGAAGAGGGCATTCATGAAGGACATTGCGTCGTGTTAACATGGGAAGAAGAAGAAGAAGAGAGAAGGAAGAGGACAGCAGAGAAGACCGGCAAAAGAGCAGAAGACGCCGCTGAGAAGGAAAAGAAAGAAGACCCCCTCAGAAGATGGAGGACCCCGCAAAAGAGCCAAAGAAAGAACACACCGGAGAGGGGAGAAGACGCCGGAGCGGATTTAATAAAATATTTTAAAAACCTGTGTAGTGTTTTATTGTACATGATTTTTTTCCAGGTAAATGGGTAGGGGTACGATGTACCCCATACTCATTTACATAGGGTGGGGGGCTGGCATCTGGTTAAAGGGGGCTTCCATATTCCGATAAGTCCCCGCCCACAGACCCCGACAACCAAAGGCCAGGGTTGTCGGGAAGAGGCCTTGTCCTCATCAACATGGGGACAAGGTGCTTTGGGGTGGGGGGCGCAGAGCCCCCCCTGCCCTGAAGCACCCATACTCCCCATGTTGAGGGCACGCGGCCTGGCATGGTCCAGGAGGGGGGGCGCTCACTCGTCCCCACCCCCTTTCCTGGCCTGCCGGGCTGGGTGCTCGGATAAGGGTCTGGTATGGATTTTGGGGGGGACCCCACACTGTCTTTTCGGCGTGGGGGTTCCCCTTAAAACCCATACCAGACCAAAGTGCCTGGTATGCTCCTGGAGGGGGACCCCATGCAAGTTTTTTTATAATTTGCCGTGGAGTTCCCCTTCAACATCCCCAGAGCACAAGTCACATTCCAAAGTCGGATCAGTGAGAACACTAATCCGACTTTGATCCGACTTCAGTGCCTTTCAATAGGCTGAAGTAGGATCAAAGTCGGACAAAAGTAGTACAGGAACCTTTTTCAAAGTCGGTCCGACTTTGAAAAACACAAGTCTGACCAGTTAAGACTGCTCTCATAGGGAATCATTTTTTTGTGATGTAATGCGACTTGTGCTCCTAATGTCGGTCCGAGAATCGGACTAGTGTGAACCCAGCCTCAAGCTGATTGGTTTCTGTGTGGAGCTGCACCAAATTTTGCACTTTCAAGCTTTAGTAAATCAACCCCTCAGTGTGATCAAACCCCCGTAGTTTTTCATTTTTGCTATATACGTTTAGATGCTTTTAAATAGCCTGGAAGGAGTAAGTATCATGTGTGCGCTGTAATATGTATTTTTTTGAAGTCCTAGTTGGGACTCCCCCAAATTTCAAAGGTCTAGATATGTGTATATGTGAATGTACAGTATTTCACAAAAGTGAGCACACCACTCACATTTTTGTAAATATTTTATTCTATCTTTTCATGTGACAACACTGAAGAAATTATGCTTTGCTACAATGTAAAGTAGCAAGTGTACAGCTTGTATAACAGTATAAATTTGCTGTCCCCTCAAAATAACTCAACACACAGCCATTAATATCTAAACCAGGGGGGGTTGAGGGAAAGATTTGTGCAAGGGGAGACATTTGGGGGAGAGATGATTTGTGCTAGGTGGGCTAGAAGGGGGGAATTGACCTGGAAGGGGATATTGGGGGGAGGCAAAGATTTGTGCTGGGACGGGGACTTGTACTGGG
This sequence comes from Glandirana rugosa, assembly GCA_018402905.1. NCBI lineage: Eukaryota > Metazoa > Chordata > Amphibia > Anura > Ranidae > Glandirana > Glandirana rugosa. Next base: position 149,448 of record BLSH010031194.1, on the reverse strand, counting down.
AAAAGGGGGAATTTTTGCATTTTTTGGGGGAGAATTTTAGCTTGCAGATTTATGCTTAGCGGGGTGAGCATGCAGATTAGTGCTGGATTTTTTGCGAGGGGAGGACGAAGGGAATGGATGATGGTGTTTGCCCATTTTGAAGGGGGGTACAGTTTGCCCTGGGTGCTAGGTGACCTTGTTTTGCCACTGGGTATAGGTTTTCCTTTCATAGAGGTCAAGAAGACAACGCTGGACTCCATGGACTAGTGAGTATCTTTTTTTAATTTACACACAGGAACAATAACAAAGGAATAAAAATAATATTTTAACTTGGAAGGGTGAATTTCCTCTTAAAAGGTATTGTACACTTTCAAATAGTTTTACTGTTTTATCTAGGTGTTAGTGAAGTTATGATCTCTCTGTCATTTGTTTGTCTTACCTTGTAATGATGGGCTCACAAGCTGTGGCTGCAGTTTTTAGTGTCATGATTCCCCTATGCCTAATCTTCCAGGTTACATAGCATCCAGGGCAAGCTTTGCCATTTCTCTGTTTTGCATCACAAATGTGTGAGTGCTAATAGAGAATGCAAACACATCTTTTCCAGCATGGTGAGCTCTGTTAATATCTCTCACGTGGGGAAAATTAGATTGAGAGACCCAGAGAGTGTGGGTTATGTAGTTTCGTCACAGGAAGTGTCAGGCCTCAGACTACAGACAGAGGTCATGCATTAACCTGTGCAGTGCCATGCCTCATGTTTCAAACAAACAGCAATTTCTGACACAGGAATGTGAAGATTTACTGTACTATATGCTGTGCATACAGGATAGTAAATGACATCATGAAACGACCCGATCAACAAACAGTTTAGGCAGGTGAAAATACAAGGTGCAAGTAAAAAGCTTTATAAGGCCTTTAACTATTAAAATCACAGGGTCGGCATTATAGGCAATCATTTAGAACTCTCAGAAAAAGGAAAGCAGTGGCAGCCCAGCATTTTTCTCATGATAGGTTTCCATTTAAATGGCATCTAAAACGCATCATAAAACAAAGTTATAGGAATGTTAAGCATGTCATTTCTTTAGCATGCATTTTCATGACTATTATTAGTGCTCTTTTCTTTGGTTGAATTGCTGGACTTTTAAATTGATTCTAAGTCTAATATTACAGAAAAATAGTATGCAATTGTAAGAACAGAGTGAAATGTGTAACTTAAAGTGACACTAATCTCTGTTTTTAAGATAAAAATGATATTCAAGTATGAATTCTTAAAGTAGAACTAAAGGCAAAACTTTTTTCATTTTGAATAGAGTGGGGAAGGGTTATAACCCCTGTCAGGTTGCTCTTTGCCATCTGTGTCCCACTGGGGAGATTTCCTATACTTCCTGTCCCATAGATAAGTGAGAGGAAATCCCTCCAAAGTGAGGGAAATCCTGCTGTCACTGGGGACATCAGAACTAGTATCCACATTGGAAGATTTCTCCTCTATTACTGTTCTGGTGACAACTCAAAATGTGGGATTTTCTTTACTTTCATTTTTGGTGATTATGGTAAGCAGGACAAATAGAGAGGATGAATCTTTCTAATGGGGCATGGACAGCAATGAAAACCTCTCCACTCTATTAAATAGTTAATAACTAAAAAAGTTATACTTTAACTCGCAAAAGTACCTTCTATTGCTCTCAGCCTCCTCCAAATCTCCAAATTCATTTTTTGCTTGCTTCTGCAACTAATGTGCACTGCTCTATGCACACTACACACCCCATAGTCAATAGTCCATCTCAGAAGCAAGCAAAATGAAGGAATTTGGAGATATGTGAAGTATGTTGGAAAAGATGAGGATTGGGTGCTCACTGAGGATGTTACAAGGAGGCAGAAAAACATAGTAAGAAACAATTTCATGAAAAATAGATTACAGGAACATTGAGTAATGGATGTATAAAGGTTATTTTTGGAGAATAAGGATATTGTTTAGTTGTCGGACTAATGAAATGATGCACTGGAAGCTTCTTGTTTGCAGCAATTAGTTTTACTTTTATGGAGAATTGCAGAACATGTCTTACAGCATGGAAACAGGAAGAGAACGTATAAGAGAACAGTGCCGAAAGCAAACACTTCCTCTGATTACATTACAATAGAATACACACTATAACATTGCAGTGCCACCTGCTTGTATAGACAGGTATAATGCATATATATATATATATATATATATATATATATAGTTCACAGTATAAAGCAACTTTACATTACTTGCTGTTGTTCTTCCAACAAAAAACACAGCATCACAAAGACCTAGATAAGAAATACTTTTCTCTACACCATGAGCTACAGTTTTAGCATCCTGTGCAAGGGGCTGTATTGCATTGTGCTCTATGTACTGGAAAAAAAAGTCTAAATGAAGCCCGTGAGAATAATACGGGAGTCTGGTATTTGCAGACTTATTTTTAAATATGTATCCTCCAGTGCTGTCAAAATTTTCCTTCATTCACTACCTGGTGAATGACTGACCTGAAATGACATAATTGGTTAATGTTATGTATAAATGAAAAAAAAAGGTAGGTTCAATAGTGCACACAGAGGGTGGGAAGAACCCCCACAAGAGACATAAAGTCTATATAGTAAAGGAAGTATAAATTAAAAGTCCACTATAGTGATAACCGCTGCACTTCTTCTCAGGATATTAGATAATCTCTATGCACTGTAAAGACAAAAGGAAACAAAGATGCCTCCATCTAAGTGTATCTATTTATTAAATGAACACTAAAAACATTTAAAGGGGTTGCAAAGTCTCAAGGTTTTGATTGAGGAAAAAAAACCCCAAAAAACGCTGGCCTTTTAAAAACGTGCAAAATCGCCGGTAATGTAACGCTAATAAAAGCTGAAAAAAATCACTGATAAGCTACTGACCTTTTTAGGATGTTTTTTTTAACGTCCTGCGTGCATGAAGCCTTAAGCCTTGTACACACGCTGTACGTCGTACGACCGGACGTCCAAAATCGTATGTTGGCTGTTGTGTCTCGCATACTGACATGCACTAAGCGATCGTACGACCAAGCCTAACATGGTGACGTGTTACGAGCGTATAAAGAGGAAGTTCAGGTGCATGTGATTTGTGAATTAGGAACGTAGGTTTACACAAACGGACACTTCCGGGCTTTCTTGACTTCTGAGCATGCGTGTTTTGCACGTACAACTTGTTGGACCAACTTCTCTGTACACACGGTACAACAGTCGTACGACCGCTTGTTGTACAACAAACGTTTTCTAGTCTGCTCATCCAACTTTCGCAGTACGACCGTCGCACGTCGGCTGTTCTAATTGCATGTACTAACAGTCAGATGAGCGTACAACAAGCTGTTGTACGACCGTCGCGCCATGTGTACGAGGCTATAGAGCTTCTGCTCTACATATCCCTTTCTTTATCATAAATGTTATCCTCTTCCCCCCCCTGCTTACCCTTCCCATTCTTATTACATTTATACACCTCTACATTTTAAGCATCATCATTTTTGCAAAGTTGTTTTATGTGTGTTTCAAAAAAATCCTTTGAAAAATCTTGTGAATGTGCGTTAGAGTTCCCCTTTAAAGTTAATTATGCACTATTAAACCAAATAATAAGTGCAGCGCTATATTCAAAACATATACTAAAGTGCTCACGAATAGTGCAAAATTAATATATAAATGCTAATCATTTAACATACAATGTGATCAATCCCTCCCAACATGTATGCAGTACTACATAAAGTGCAATAATAGTGCATAACATATATCCACATATATGAGCAAACAATAGTGCAACCAATAAACAAGTCCAAAAAGGCAGTTCAGTTAGTGAAAAAATATTTGTGAAAAACGTTTAAGCAGTAAAGCGGAATATATTGCATCAACAGTCTGTCACTTTTCTTTTTCAACAGGCAAATAAGTAAAAGAAAAATAGATCCATAGGTGGAAAGTGCTGAGAGTGAAGGCACCAATCATGTTAAAGGATTCACATCACATGTGTCAGATTCTTATCCTTCACCAACTATATTGGCCTCTCACCTTAGCAAAGTAGAAAGACATCTTTTATCCCTCTTTGGGATCTATAATGGCTTCCCATGTGCTTATATGCCTCTCAGGCTCAATCACCATTCCTTCCAACTAATAGATTAACCATCCACGTTCCTCTAAGTCAGTGGTTCTCAACTCCGGTCCTCAGGCCCCCCCAACAGGCCAGGTTTTCAGGATTGCCTTGGGGAGATGCAGACTAGAATACTGCAATCACTGAGCAGCAAATGAGATCACCTGGGATGGATTTCAGTTATCCTGCAAACCTGGCCTGTTGGGGGGTCCTGAGAACCGGAATTGAGAACCACTGCTCTAAGTCAATCTACAATACTCCAAATAAGTCATTAAGGCACGGAAAAGAAAGGGACAGGATCTAATGCTCTCCGTTTACTTGCTTTTATTCTTGCCCCAAACAAAAGCACTGTGAAGCCGTGTGAGCTGGGGATAGCATGGACTCAATAGCTGCAAAGTGACGTGCGAGTGCCGACTCCTCCCTCTAGACGCGTATTGTCAACTGATAGGACTTCTTCAGTAGAGGTGGAGTTTCTATGCCAAGCACATCTCTTATATCCTAAACACACCTGTCTTGGGTTGGGAACAAATGTGTGTTAATCAGAGCAGCTCTAGAAGCAGCCGCCCTTTTGCTGTCTGCAAAGAACCTCCAAGCCACGGCTGCCGCGAACCGGAAGGGGACATGCAGACATGCTGAACACTAAAGCCTCGTACACACGGGACGACGATCATCTCAAATCGTATGTTGCCTAATGTAACTTGCATACTGACTGCACTACACGATCGTACGACCACAGAAAGAACATTCAGGTGCATGTAATTAGCATCCGGGCGTTCCTGACTTTGGAGCATGCGTGTTTTGCACAATACAACTTGTTGTACCAACTGCTCTGTACACACGATACAACGGTCGTATGACCGCTTGTTGGTACGACCAAGTTTTCTAGTCTGCTCATACAACTCCTCTTGTACGACGGTCGGCTGTTCTAATCACGCATACGAACGATCGATTTCGCATACAACGTTCATACGACCTGTTGTATACGATCGTCGTCCCATGTGTAGGAGGCTTAAGAATGAGGAGACACCTACTAAGCAGTATAATTTGATAATTAATGGTAGTAAATGAATACAGAATGTTATCAAAAGCCTGTTCAAAAGCACAGCTCACGATGCAGCCATCGTTTACATAGCAAAATATACTGCAACCATGCCATCCTAAAGGCCAGTAATAGTACACTATAAAACAAATTAGTTTTTATATAAGACATCATATAGCCTAGTAAAACAACATGAACACAAAAAACATATTCATTTTATAATCAAAATGATTTAAACATATAATAATAAAATAATAAAATGATTTAAAATGATGAAAAAATATTAAAAATGAACTCTACCTCTGTGATAAGCGGGGGATTATAATGCTCACAAATGTGTGTTTCAAAATAATCCTTTGAAAAATCTTGTGAATGTGCGATAGAGTTCCCCTTTAAAGTTAATTATGCACTAGCTTGCATTGACTAGGACCCCCCTTCATTTTCCCTATATCGAATTCAGTCCCATCCTCTCCCCTTCAATATTGAGGACAGTTCCACCCTTCATTTTTAATTCTATAAATAGCTAAACATCCTCCTGTGGCTCTTCCTGGTTTGACAAAGGAGCTTATTAGCTCCGAAACATGTTACCGTCTCTACTGTGATGTCAGCGCGCCCCAACGTCCGTCACGTGTCCACACCAGTGCTGGCTTGTGTTCCAGCCAGGTTATGATCTCTCGCTTAGACTTCCCTGCACATCTGTCAGCCCAGTGGAGCCACTCTGATTCACACGCAGCCACACAGCTACTTCCCATCACAGGAGACAGATGATGGATTTGCCTGCCATTCCTACCATCGTGCAGCCACGGTTCCATCCTGTTGCAGTGGGATATACAGAGTCTACCAAGCCACCCCTGGACTATTGGCCCTCTGGAACAGATGTACAGACTGTGATTGATGATAAGCCAAATTTCTCTTCTATCCTGTGAATGCAATCTTAATTGTTTTTAGTGTTCATTTAATAAATAGATACACTTAGATGGCGGCGCCTTTGTTTTCTTTTCTATTTGTTATGTGCAGCTTTGGGGAATTCCATGGTCACAGTTGTTTGGGATGACGGCCTGCTGTCATTTGATAGCTTCCCACATGTTCCCACCTTAGCTCATCCCTAGTTCTGAGTTAGGCCCCATTCACATGAGTGCTTACACCCATAGTCTTGGTCATGGGACATGTCTATTGGTAGCTGGAGCCACCAGGCGCTGTGTGCAGGCAGCCTATGCACGTCTATGGAAATGCAGTGGCTACACAAACACATGAACTAGTCCCATTATGACAGCTGTGCAGGTAGGGGTGAGCAGCCTCAAACAAAGACCGCAAAAGCAAGTCAGCATTTGCAGCTCCCATTTGTGCAGATTCCCTCTAAATTCTTTTCCAGTAAGGACCAGAGCATGATATTTTCCTTTCCTATATATTGCACAATGCGTTATAGCACATCACCACAGCACAGAATTCAAATTCTGACTGTAAATAAAAAATCAACATGACAAGTCTGTAACCTCTAGGGATTTTATGTTCACCTTTGGTCCACTGTTTCTTTAGCTAGGTCTTGTCTCACAGGAGAACAGATGGTTCATTTATTAGGACAGGTGAATGTATCGAACGGGTTGTAAGAGTGGTTAATCAACCCATCCATCTGTAATTCAATTACAGCGTATATTAAATTAAAATACATTTAACAGTGTGACTATGTTCACTGAATGCACATGCCTGTTTTTCAATATAGATATGAAGATAGAAATAGTATAAGATTAAAGTGGTTGTAAACCTCTGACATGAAAAATGAATGAAGCATATCTTCATATAGTGTGTTCTCATCTCAGTCCATATTAGTTAGTGTGGATCCTGTCTGCTCTCACCTTCCTCAGCTATCAGCATGAACTATTTCTGACTTTTTCTGTTTTTCTGGACATTGGGCAATCCTGATGGCCCTGCCCCCTCTTCAGCCCACAGCAAGTGATTGACAGCTTTAGACGTGGAAGGTTTTTCCATGATACCCCTTTGAACAAGTCACATTTAACGCAACACCTAGGGCGGAGCTTCCTTACATCTGCCCAGACTGGAGGTGTTTTGGTTTCCAGGAGCTGCAACCCGTCCAGTCTGTGCACTGGAGCTGATAGCTGGGAAGCCAATGTGAACAGTGAGCAGCAGGCTTCTACCCCGATCTGAGAGTAGATTTGAATGATTGAATAAAGGGAGAATCCAGATTTTTTTATACAGAGAGCACTAGGGGTCTTTTTCCTCTTATTTTTTTATGTGCCTATATACTTACATTGGAGAGATAGCAGAGAGTAAATTTGGCCTAAGCTGATCGCCCTTTAAAGGGGACATGCGTTAATAGACCTTTTCCATTAGAGGTCCATTATTTGAGGTAAGCAGCTCTTTTGCACACATTGGTGGTTGAAGTCTTCATTCACTTTGCAAATTGGAAGTGGAAGCACATTGTTTGTGGACTATATGGTTTTTAAAGACTGACACATTGTTACAGTGCACTGTGTATATTATATTATATTTCATTTCATGTGATTGTTGGTCACTGTTGTTTTCAGCTGTATTTGTTCCCTTTTTTTGTTATTGTATTATCACATATACATTAACACCTTCTGCACGAATTACAAACACTGGGTAGCACTATTGAAAATCATGGTTTTCCTATTAGGCTGTGTAGAGGGGTGTGTGTCCATTTGATCCACTCAGGTCTCAGATTACACTTAGTACTGTGCTATATAGTGTGTGATGTCAGATCCCTGCCCCCTGCCTCATAGAAGCTCAGAAACATAATCTAAGCTGTGTACTTTGGAAGGTTGTGAAGGAGAATGCTGCAGATAAACTCATATAGTATATGTAGAAGGATTTAATTCATCACTGTGTATCACTTGATGCTAGCCGCTTCAGTGGGCTTATGTAAGGGATTATTATCACTTTAATCAGTGCTAGGTTTTGTTATTTAACATTTTTTACAACTAGGGTCTTGTGTGCTTTATTTTCTTAAGGAGATATGCTTGTGTGCAGTTATTGACCTGCTCCTGTAACTGTGCTCTGCTCATATATTTGCTCCTGCAGTTGCCAACGCGTCCCCTCCTCAGTATGTATTCCTGAAGTTGCTTATTATGTTAATGAAACAATAGTAAGGTGAAATAATAAGGAAGGGGGAGGGGCTTGTCATAGCTCAGCTTTCCAGGATTGGATCCTTATCAATAAGCGTAGGCCAGAGCATTCATTAACATATCCTAAAGGCCAGCTGTAAGAAAAAGCCACCTATCACTCTTCCCGCGCACAGCTCTCCTCATATATTTTTAAAAATAATTTACAGTTTAAATGATTTACATTTAAGATTAGCGCTATGGTCAAGTCATGACTCTTCCTTCCTAACTCTTCAGCAGTGGGTTGTGAGCAAGCTTCAACAGCAACCATGTATCAGAACGATGCAACATGAACTACCTCATGCAATACAGATTCACTAAACCCTGGAGGCATTATGATTCTTCCTCCCTTGTAGTCCTAAGAACCAGGGAATGTGTTCTTGACTGTCTGAGATCACAGGAAATAGTTGGATGATGCTCATGATGATGAAGATGGTGGCATCATTCAGTCAGGAAGTGCGGTGGCTGCTAATGAAGAGTGATGGTGAAAGCAAAAAAAGCAGCATGAAGAAGGTACGTGTTGCTTTGAAAGCTTTTAAAATTTGCAAATAATGGCAGAGACCAACAAAAATATAAAACTGGAGTTGGCCTTTAAAGCGGTAGTAAACCCATGCATTTAACAGGTTAAAAACCAGTCACATTTCCGGCACGTGCCGGAAATGTAACACTCCCATTGGTTGTGCTCTAAACCAAACTGTCAAACCATCCAATGGCTGGTGTCATAGCTGATCACATGTGCAGCATCATGGCAGTTGTAGATTAAACAGAGGCCAAGATGGCAGCTTCCTTGGCTGAAAATGATAGGAGGGTTTACTACCTTTTTAAAGGGATCCTGTTCCTACACAGTCAGCATACTTACCACATTGCATGTTGTATAATATCCAATTCCTAAAGTGGTAGAGCCATGGACATTCGATCCACCCACAGCTGAATACCCCCCAGACACTAGGTTATCAATCTCTTACTGATAATGCAAGCAAATTCTCATGAGATAGAAGGTGACAGAAGCCTTACAAAAAAACAGTGAGACACAAGATATAGAAGCGGCCCACAAGCTGGTCACTATTTGCGAGAAAAAAAGCACACTTCTATTGGGGGATCCTGGACTATACACAGAATAACAGAGCTAGCATGTAGACACTAGGTGGTGCCTGAAGTATAATATTAAAACAAACGCATATACAGTTGTATATACAAAACTTTTCTTTCACTCATGGTTAGTGTTTGGCTGTTCTGTCAGGTTTCTAGAAACTCATTGACCTGTTACACACACACTAATTACAAGCAAACAGATCACAGGTGAGGGTGGTTGCCTTTAATAGCCATTCAAACCCCTTTGTGTCAACTTGTGTGCATGTTATCAGGCCAAAATCCCAAGGGTATGTAAACTTTTGATCAGGGTCATTTGGGTAGTTTCTGTTGTCATTATGGTTTTAAATGGGTAAACACAGTTGACTGATAATAAATAAACACTAACCATGAGTGAAAGAAACGTTTTTGTGTTATCATTCATATTCTGTGAAAAAATGGCCAAGAAATCATAAATTCTGTCAGGGTATGTAAACTTATGAGCACAACTGTATATATATATAATGTTGACATATACGCAAACAAAATTATAATAT
>BLSH010031194.1:122571-139524 GCA_018402905.1 Glandirana rugosa | reverse complement strand
TATATATATATATATATATATATATATATATATATATATATATATATGGCTTTTTTCATTGGGATTATAGGGAAACACAGGTCCGGCACCTTCGGCATATATGGAATGGCAAGGGGTGCTGGGGGGATCTCTGGTTGCAGGGGTGGATCTATTGTTGTGGGGGGGGTGGGGGGTCTATTGTTGCTGTGGGGAATCTATTGTTATGGGGGGGTCCAATGTTGCTGGGGGAGGTCAATTGTTGTTGGGTGTGATCTACTGTTGAGGAAGGGATATCGCTAAGGAGTCTAACGTTGCTGGCTGCAGGAAATCTATTTTATGGCTTTTATTGTTATCATTAACATATTCCATACAGATTACTCAATTTATACTTGATTCTGTATTCTCTAAAAGAGGAACCAAAGGGGTAGAACCATGGGACAGTGCTCGGAGATGTGTAGGGAACGGAGACATGTGGTTACCTGCACCTAGTCTCCCATAAAAAAACCCCATATATATATATATATATTTATATATATATACTGTATATATTTGTTAGCCCCCCTATCCCTGGGACTACTGCAACCTTCTGCGCACTAAAGCTGTGAAAGATTCTGGTGCACATTGCACACTGACAGCTTTCAGAGCCCTCAAAGGAACATTTTGTATACTTTTTATCCTGGATTAATATTAAGCTATCAGGAGGCAGCACAATTATGCTTAAATTGCTGGTGACCAGGGTTAGTATCTTTCTGAAAGGCACCCTTTTTTTACATTAATTTCATTTTTAAGTAAAAAATAAAAATAATACAATAGCAACATAAAATAGCAAACTAGTGTAGCCAGTAGTTGGGTATGCACACTTCCGGCAACAGAGACATTTCTGTCTTCAGGTTTAATGCAGCTGTTTCACCTAATGCCAGTTCACTGTTCTGTGACTCTAACATTGGCAAGAGAAATCCACTCTGGGGGTTGTAGTTTGCTTGTGAGAATTCACCCTTTGGCTGTACTGCAGTAGAACTACATTTCCCATCTGGCTGTGCAGCAGAGAAGGATTCCTGGGAGAAGAGGTGCCTCATGGTAGAGACTATTTAAGCAGAGGCTGGGGCCTAGCACGCTCTCTCTGGACAGCATGGATTGATCAAGCAGGACTCTGTGTAAATGGTGGTTGAATCGTGTCCTACTCCCACAGACTGAGCAGTTCAGAAACCTTGCAGTACTTCAGTGGGCAACCTAAAATATCTTCCCTGCACCAAGCGGAGCCTATTCCTGATCCTTGCATCCCGCTTGGATGAGCGAACCGGGAGAACCGCAGAGAGAGATGGTGGAAGCCGATCCTAGGAGCCAGAGGGCTGGAGTGACCAACATCATCATCTCCATCCTTGTCATCATCATCATCCTCAGCAGTGGATACATCATCTGCATCCATTGATCCTGTGTGGTGAGCCGGCGGAAGCCCATTGTTACAGACACTGTGTACACATAACCTGACTCTGCACATTCACTGTAGTCAAGGCGTAGTTCTTAACGTTTGGAAGTTTAAGTGGAGTACAAGCATTTATACCCTAAACTGGATTGCTGTTATGTGTAGTCCCACAGTTCAAAGGCAGTGCTCACTGTGAAGCTTCCTTTGTCTTGCTGCAGAAAGAGTGCTTTATACAAATATAGTACATTTCCAAAAATGATATTTTGTTGTATCAGCATTTGATTGGTATATACCATTTAAACCACAAAGCTAACTAAAGATCACTTCATTTGTTTCTTTCCCCCACTTAGTGAGCATTTACTATTTTCACAGAGTATTTTATAGATTGCATTTGCCTAAGAACTCTATTCCTTAGAGCAGGTTGAATATATCTGTTATTGTCATTCTGGTGGTGTACCTTTGTATGTACTATTTACTGGTTTATACTTGTTCATCTATAAGAAACAGAAATACCTCCCCTCCAAGTGCAGGAGGCGTAAACATATAGGGATTTTAAGGGATGTCAGTGGCACAGTTAACAGTAATGATTCTTAACAAGAAAGTTTCCATAAAACATAGAAAATGTATTAACATCAGATTAAAACTACAATTCCATATGAGATACAAAATTACAGAACTACGTGGTGCATTTGAGGGGCATGCTGACGTTTCGCAGTATTCCGCTGCCTCTTCAGAGAGACTCCATGCCATAATTATTATTTATGCATGGAATATGCATTGAAGTTAAAAAAAGATCACCCAGTTACTTAATAACGTCAGTGTCTGCTTTGTGTTTAGTTTTTTGCAAAGTTGGGGAATTAAATACATTTTACTTGTGAAGAATTAGGGTCCTTTCACACTAGTTTTGACGGGCTCCGCTGCTCAGCGGGGATCCATTCGTTTATCCCCGCTGAGCCGGCGGATGACAGGACAGTCGGACCTGTCACAGCTCCATTCTCCTCTATGGAGGATCGGATGAACACGGACCACCTGTCCGTGTTCATCTGATCCGATCCGCCAGACAGATGGAAAATAGGGTTTCCATCCGTCTGTTTTTGGCGGATCGGAGCGGATCCGGTGTCAGCGGACATGTCACCCCTGACATCCGTCGCTCTATAGAGAACAATGGAGCGTCCGTTCGGGTCCGCCTGAAAAACTGGACGCGAACGATCCGCTAGTGTGAAAGAGCCCTAATGCAATAGAAAGTCACAGTAGGGTAGACAACTATATTTTAACTCATATATCACCCATTCATCTAAGAACATTTCACTTAGATTTAGTTATCCTTTGCCTGAATTGTGTGTTTTTTTTTTTTTTTTTTGTTACACAAATCTTTTATTGAATGTTTTGTACATAACAAGACTGTATAAATGATAGTATGTTGGTAAAATTACAGGTCATTACAGTCATATAACGCAACCAAGAAAACAATAAGGAATACGGAGAGAGAGGAACCATCAATTAACAAGAATCACGAAATCCATTGGGTGTTCCTTAATAGTCTCATGCAGGAAGAAAACTTGTACTCTGCTATACGTCCCATATAGGGAAAGTCCTGCTCTCTGTAAAGCTCAGCAAACAAGTATCTCCATCCTGTAATACCTAACAGCAGTGCAGCCAGGGCTCAAGGTATATCATAACTTTGTGTGGGGGGGAAGGACAGGGGTAGGGAGGCGAGAGAAGAAAAAAAAAAAGGGAGGGGGAAGAAAAGGGAGGAGATGGCCTGAAAAGTGAAAGATGGAAAACAGCTAGCAGAGAGGAGGGAAAAGCTATCTTCAGCTACCCTCCCTGCTGGTCAGCTCCTCCCCGATGGGGGACAGGACATTCGTGTCCGCGGATGTAGACTATGAGGTTTCAATTCCCATTAGATCACCAGTATCTGGGCAAATTCGGTCTAAGAACAATCAAATTTTCTGAGGAGTTCAACATGGGCTTGGGAGTTTCGGAAATCAAGCCACGGTTCCCATAAGTTTGTGTAATTAGTGATTGTGTCTGAGGCTGTATGGATCAGCTCCTCCATTTCTGCCACCTGGTCAATGCGTCCAAACCACTCTACTAAAGAGGGAGGAGTTGACGCCCGCCAGTGTACAGGAATGCACATTCTTGCAGCATTCACCATATGCATTGCCACTGATTTATAGTATCTCTTTTTAGAAATCTTGGAAGAATGTAGTAAATACTGTTGAGGTGTAAACTCCAAGGGTAGTTTGGAGATCCGTTTGATAGTCTCGTGTACTTGTTGCCAGTATGAACGGAGAGAGGGGCATTCCCACCAAATATGGAGGAAAGTACCCCTCTCGCCACCACACCGCCAGCATTTATCAGACACAGTAGGTGAAAATCTGTGTACCAAATTGGGTGTTCTATACCACCGCGTCCTGAGTTTGTACCCAGACTCTTCAATTGACACATTTAGGGACCCTTTGTGGTTGTATAGGTATATTCGGTCCCACTCCTCTGTGTCTATCTCCCTGCCGCTCACCGTGTCCCAGTATGCTCTCTCAGAACTAAGGGAAGTTTCGGGAGAATCAAAAAGGGTAGCATAAATCGCTGAAATGACATGGCTTTGGGGGGATTTACGTGTGCATAAGGATTCGAAAGTCGTGAGGGGCCTTACAAAACAGTCTCTGTATCTCGAGTCATCTAAGAAGTGCTTTAGTTGCATGTAAGACCAGAATGGAAAAGAGCCTGTTTCAGAGAGTCCTGTCAGGTCCGTCAGTTTCAAGAAGCGTCCCCTACGAAAGAATTGTTGGGCGGAGATGTCTGGTGTCAGCAATTCCGCTTTGATAAATGTTGCCGATTCACCCGGAGGAAAGTCTGGGTTACCTCTAATCGGGGTGAGAGGAGACCATTTAGATGATACCGAGTATCTATCACAAGATCTGTCAAACTCAAAGATAGTGGCTCCCACCAGAGGGTGAGATAATGCCACCTCTGGGATAGCGTTCCTTCTTATCTATGGTGCCAAATGGAGGTCTCTCCAGAGACACCCAGCCTTTACATGTTGAATGCAACCTCCAGTCAACTACTCGGGCTAAGTGAGTCACCTGATAGTACCTCTGAAGGTCTGGCAAGCCAATATCGCCTTTGCATTTCGGAAGGACCAATTTAGTCCAGGCAATACGCGCTGGTTTGTTGGACCAGAGAAATGCCCAACACACGGAGCGCTACAAATCAAAGAAAGCCGGGGGTAGGCGGATAGGTATGGTTTGGAGTTTGTATAGTAATTTGGGCAGAATCGTCATTTTTATTATAGACGTGCGTCCAAACCAAGATATGTGGTTCTTGTCCCAGACCTGTAGATCTCTTCAAATATTGTGGAGCTCAGAAAGAAAATTCTTCTTGTAAATTTCCCCAAGATTCAAAGGGATCAGAATTCCCAAATACTTAATAGCATCCTCTGTCCATTGGAATGGGAAATGTTGTTGGCAATAAGACACTGTATCGGCCGGGAGGGAAATATTCAGGGCATACGATTTAGCATAATTTATTTTCAGATTAGACAAGGCTTTGAACTCCTCTAGTATCTGTAGTAGATTAGGTAAGGACGTGCGGGGGGTCGAAAGGAAGAGAAGGACATCGTCTGCAAAAGCAGCGATTTTATATTCCCTATCCCGGACTTGAATGCCCACTATGTCCCTCCTGGATCTGACATACCGAAGAAAAGGCTCTAATGTTAGTATGTAGTAGGGGAGAGAGGGGACATCCCTGGCTGGTTCCATTGGACACGGAGAAGGCGCCCGACAGGTGCCCGTTAACTCTGACTCGTGCTGTGGGTCTGTGGTATAGGGCCATGATGAATGTTTTCATGCGTTGTTGGATCCCTAGGTGATCCAAGACTGCCTCCATATAGTCCCACGCTATCCTGACGAACGCCTTCTCAGTGTCCATGGCCAGAAAAAATCCCTCTTGTTGGTGCGAGGTTAGCCAGTGATGTAGATTTAGGGCTTTAATAGTATTGTCCCTGGCTTCCCTACCAGGGACAAATCCTACTTGGTCAAGTCCGATCCAGGAGGGCACAAAAGAGGCCAAGCGGGTAGCCAAAATCTTGGCAAAAACCTTGACATCTACATTAATTAATGATATTGGTCGATAACTCGCCGTATTCGCAGGGTCCTTCCCCTCCTTTGGTACCACCGTTATATATGCCTCCAAGAGTCTGTTAGACTCATGAGTTTTTGATGATAGAGTATTGAAAGCCCTAAGGAATCGCCGGGCCAGAATGTCCGAAAAGCATTTAAAATATTGCACTGTAAAGCCATCCGGTCCTGGGCTCTTGCCAGGTTTCATAGACTTAAGTGCTTCCTCAAATTCTTTTGCCGTTAGGGGAGCTTCCAAAGCTTGCGCGTCGACTTTGGCCAAAGCAGGGGGGCCGTGAGCTCGTAAGAAGGAGGAGATCAGTTCCGCACGCTTTGAAGGGGATATCGGGTCGGTCTTTCCCTCTTTTATACTGTATAAGCTCTCATAGAAGCGTTGGAACTGAATAACAATATCTTCGTTGTTCGCGAAAGTTGTGCCTAGAGGATCCGTAATGTGATGGACCGTAGATTCTAGTTTTTTTCGCTGGGTTGCCCTGGCTAGTAACCGCCCCGGCTTGTTACCTTGTTCATAGAACCACTTCTGCGATAAGATATGCCTACGCCTGGCTCTCTTAAAAAGTTCTTCAGACAGAAGGGAGCATAATTGTGTCAACTCGTTGGCAACTGTAAGTGCCAAGGAGCGTTTGTGTTGGGATTCTAGAGAACGTATTTTCAGAGTAAGTTCTGAGATCCTAGCCCCGCGCTCTCTTTTTCCGGGCTGCCATGGACAGCAAAATGCCTCTAATCACACACTTGTGTGCCTCCCATTGAGTCATGGGAGACACTTTGTTATGCTGAAAAAACTCCAGCAAAACCTTCTTCAGCGATGCTACGTCCGGGGCATCCGCAAGAAGGGACGAGTCCAATCTCCAGATCTTGGTGGAGGTGGCGGATTTGGGGAATGATAGTGTAAGGGTGACCGGGTGATGGTCCGAGAGGACCATATTTTCTATGGTAGCATTGAGAACGTACGGGAGATCAGGTTGGGGCAAAAAAAGGTAATCTGGTTGTGTGTAGCGGTTGTGAGGTGCAGAGAAAAACGTGTAATCTCGTTCTTAGGGGTGCAATGTCCTCCAAGCGTCGTGTAGTGTCAAGGAGGCTAACAGGAGTTTGATCTGTCAGAGAGCTGAGTAAGGCATGGAGGAGGACCCCGTAGAGGTGTCCAGCAGAGGGTCATGAATTGTGTGTTTTAACAGCATTATAGTTTATCTTCATCACTGTATCATTTTGTATTTGGATAATATCAATAGAGTGTTTCAACTTCTCCTGGGTGTCTTTGCAGCTTTAGGTTGTTTCTTGATTTATAATGGAGAACTAGTGATTATTTTGCTTGCCACCTACACAGGATCCATCACAAAAATACCTGGCTTAATGTGTATAAGCTTGAAGAGATTTGGCTGGCAGCAATACCTGGCTATTTATGTGTAGTGGTACCAGTGGACACACTTTCAGCCTATTTCTGCTGTAGTGTTTATTACAGTGATTCTCAAACTGTGTGCATTGGCATACTAATGTGCCATACAAGATTTGCAGGTGTGCCCTGGGAGTTTTGAAAAATATTTAAAATTGCTAGCATTTTGAAAATCAATGTCACAAAAGTTACATACAGTATATAAAAACACAATCTCTGTCAGTCTGTCATTCATTGGTTTCTTTCGTAACGCAAGACTTGTGCGAGATCTCGGGAGAACTTGATCGCTCTGATTATATTATAATAATAATAGAGACCAACTTTGATGCTTATAAATAAAGTTTTCTCATTGTTTAGCAATGGAGAAATACTTAATCATGTCTGGAACTCTGAAAGAGAAACTGTTAAATGAAAAGCAAGGAAGCAAGCAAAAGTACAAAGAAGATTACATTCACTTCAATCTGATTTGCTATCAAAGCAGACACATTGACCACTTCAATACAAGGCACTTATCCCCCCTTCCCGCCCAGACCAATTTCCAGCTTTCAGCACTGTCGCATTTTGAATGACAATTGCTCGGTCATGCTACACTGTACCTAAACAACATTTTTATCATTTTGTTCCCACAAATAGAGCTTTCCTTTGGTGGTATTTGGTCACCTCTGGATGGCACTGTGCCCATCAGTGATGCCTGCCAATGCCATCCTTATAGCTGCTGCTTAACAGTGCCACCTATCAGTGCCCACCAGTGCCCATCAGTGCCACATATCAGTGCCCATCAGTGCCACCTATCAGTGCCCAGTGCCACCTATCAGTGCCCATCAGTGCCGCCTATGAGTGCCCATCAGTGCCGCTATCAGTGCCCATCAGTGCTGCATAAGTGCTGCCTATCAAAGCCCATCAGTGCTGCATATCAGTGCCACCTCATGAGTGCCAATCAGTACTGTCTCATCAGTGCCCATCAGAGCAGAATCATCAGTGCCCATCAGTGAAGGAGAAAATGTTATTTACAACGTTTTATGATGGAAAAAAAATGAAAAAAATGTTTTTTTTTTCAAAATTTTCGGTCATTTTTTATTTGTAGCGCAAAAAATAAAAACCCCAGAGGTGATCAAATACCACCAAAAGAAAGCTCTATTTGTGGGGAAAAAAATGATAAAAACTCTGTTTAGGTACAATGCCGCACGACGGCGCAATTGTCATTCAAAATGCAACAGTGCTGAAAGTTGATAAATGGTCTGGGCGGGAAGGGGGGAAAGTGCATGGTATTGAAGTGGTTAAGCATGTCTCTCACAAAATACACAATTTTCCCTTAATGCATCGTGGATACAATTTACACTGTGCGTTTACACTTGCTCGGACCTTCGGTCAGGATTAATCTCTGCAACAGCCAATGCACCCTGGCCTATAAGCTGTTCCGCAGACACCTCTCCTGGCACAGCAGCCATAGTGTCCACTACACCTTTACCAACAGAAAGTTCTTTCCACCATGCTAATATCCATATGGCCATACCATCCCAGTCTGTACTGGTTGAACTCCTGTCAGAAGTACTACGTAGCACCTCTCCAACTGTGCAAGGAGACACAGGACAGAGTGGCTCAGCAGCGGACACTTTAAACACATCACTTTGGTTTAAATTGCCTTGTGGGAATACATTTTTATCCACACCATGTTGCAATACTTCACCCTCACCACTATGAGCAGATGAAGTTTCCTTCCAGACATCAATCTTTGCATTATCACACATGTCATTTTTGAGTTTCACACTTGCCTCCCCACTGAACAGAGCACTACAGCAATGCAAGTCCTTTTTCGCACAAACAGGGGATCTCCCATTTGGGGTCACTTCCACTCTCATGTGCACAGTCACATAGTCAGTCTTTCTCATCCAGTCTGCAGACTTGAAATCACAGCCGTTGCTACGGGCAACCTCTCTCCTGTCAGCATGTTACTCTCTCCTGCTGAAATGAAAGACTTTCGGGCCTCTCAGCCCTCTTGTGGAAATAATGAGCCACCTCTTCTTAGCAGCCCCATCATCCAGACGACACTTCACTGGTTGCAATGGGAGATCGCACTCTCCCTGCAGATCTTCTCCAGCACTCCTCTCCAACTGGCTGTAACGATTTCTCTTGAGCCCACCAGCCATAACTCTCATCAGGATCATTCCACCATCCACCACAGGTCTCACGATTGACCTTGGCTTTGTTGCTACAAGCAACAACACACATTTTTGTAGTAATAGAAACACAGTTCCTTCAGAAACTAAATTCCGGCTTACCGTCTCCTTAAGGCTGAGACAAATCGCACATCTCTTTGCTCCCCACAGCAACAGCAATACATACAGTCTCTTGACACTTACAGTTTCCGGCATGGGAAGATCTTGACCAGCGCAATCTGTGCCCACATCCTCCATCAATTGTAAGATATCGGGGTGATTATACTCAAATGGTGCATGCGATTTCCAGAAACGTGCCACTCCAGACTGTGGATTTAAGGGCATGGCAGCCCACTTTTATTAAAGGAACAGAAAAGTTCAAAATAAATAGTAGTTTTCCCTCGCAGGGGGTTCCACCATTATTACATACACACACGTTAGCCTCCTGGCTTACTCAAGTTACCTTTTTAGTCAAGTTCCCTCCTGTAGCTTACTTTTCTGTCAGTTTTGTGCTGCTCGGTCATGGGGTCATCTGCCTCCTGCAAAAATGCACTCTCAGACTGTCACCTGCAGCCTTAGACTCCTGGAGACCACCTGTCTCTCTCTCTCTCTCTCATGGAGCCGTCTCCTCCTGGGACCCTTCTGACCTCCTAGGCCAGACTTCCTGTCTGCCGGGCGGAGCTTTTTCCAAGTTTGAGTCCTAAGCTCTAACCTTGGGAGGTTTATGAACCCAGCCCACAGGTGTGCAATTAGCATGCCTGTGTTTGCAAAAACCAGGGTGAAAGTGCAAATTCACACAGTGAAATGGGGTCACCTCTCCACACTAGTCTAGAGTGCACTCTAGGAGCTAGGATATATTGCAATTTCCCCTGAGAGGTACCTCTTAGCATAAGCAACAGGTGAAGATCTTTGTGTAGGAGCTGCAAAGGGACGGTCTGTAGTCCTAACTCTTCAGCGGGCTAGCACCGGGGGCCCCATTGTACCATTGGTGCAAATGAGGATAGTCCCAGTCAAGCCTGCAGGCAGCAGTAAGGCTATTAGATGGCTGTATTATCAGTTCATAAAGGGCTCTCTTTAGCAGGAAAAAGTACATCCCCACATCAGCAGCATACCAGTCACCAGTCCATGGTATTTGACCATTCTTCCAGAAGAGCATTTGTGAGGTCAGGCACTGATGTTAGATGAGAAAGCCTTGCTTGCAGTCTGCACCATAATTCATCCCAAAGGTGTTCTAGTGGGTTGAGGTCAAGCCACTCAAATTCATCCACTCCAAACTCGCTCATCCATATCTTTATGGACCTTGCTTTGTGCACTGGTGTGTAGTCATGTTGGAACAGGAAGGGCCAACCCCAAACTGTTCCCACAAAGTTGGGGGAATGAAATTGTCCAAAATGTCTTGTTATGCTGACGCCTTAAGAGTTCCCTTCACTGGAACTAAGGGGCCAAGCCCAACCCCTTAAAAACAACCCCACCATAATCCCCCCTCCACTAAATGTGCATGAACACTGGGATGTGTTCGACAGTCAGGAGGACCAAAAGACACTAATCAGAACAGTAAATCTGTCACAAGAGAGCCAGGAGGCTAAATGTTATGTTTATTGCATTGATGGTGAGAACCCTGTGTGAACTTTGACTTTCTTTTAAATAAGAGTGGGGAGGAAAGCCCTGAAAACTATATCTGGCGTGGACTAAACTGCTTTAAAGACAAAAAATAGGAATAAAAACAGTAACATACAACAAAACATGTGAATGTTTTGTGTGCAAGAAACAAAAGCAGATTGCAGAATCTAGAAAGCTAGAATGCAAAAACAAACTAAACTAAAAAAGGCCAAAAGTGTGAAGAAACTGATTTTGCTTCAGATAATGACTATCATTTTCAATCCAAAAGTTGCACCTCATCTTTGCAGGCATGGTATGTTGATTCAGGAGCTACGAGTCCCATGACAAATGACAGAAATGTCTTTATTCACCATGACCACCATATTTGCTAATGGGCAAATAATGAATCCAGAAGGAATTAGAGACGGTCCTATTGCCCAGACTATCACCAGAAAGACACCTGTGAAAAATGTCCTCTATGTCCCTGCTCTTGAAATTAATCTTTTGTCATTGAAGAAGCTCACAAAACAAGCCAAAGTAGTAACCTTCTAAGATGACCATCACAATAGAGGATATTTTACTTGCAAAGGCTAAAATTACAAATGAACTGTATCAGCTGAACTGCAATGAGGTGGTTAATACTGCCAAGGAGGAAACACATTCAAAATGCATTCACACATGGCACAGATGACTTGAGCACAGAAGTCCTGACATGATGAAGAAATTAACTGAGAATGCCTATGCAAGTGTAATAAAAATGAGTCCATGTGATCAAACCATGAAACGCACCATCTGTATAAAAGGAAATATAACAAGAAAAGCTTTCCAAAGCAGAGTAAGAGCAGAGCTAAGAAACCTCTGGACTTAATTCATTCAGATCTTTGCAGTTCAATAGAAGAATTGACTCCAGGAAAGAAGAGGTATTTTCTCACTTTTGTAAATGATTACTCCAGGTATACTACACTATATCTGTTACACAGCAAAAGTGCTCTAGAGAAGCTTGAACAGTATTTGGTTAAAGTAAGCAACAAATTTGGCAAAATGCTGTGTGTATTGCATACAGACAATTGAATTGAATATTCAGGTGATAATATACGGGTGATTCTCAGAAAGCATGGCATAATCTTTCAAACTACTGTACCATACAGCCCAAAACAGAATGGAGTTGCAGAAAGAATGAGCCGTACTCTATGTGAGAATGGGAGAACCATGCTGTTTGATGCAGATATGTCAATCACATACTGGGGGGAGGCAATTATAACCACATGCTATCTCCAAAATCGATCACCAGAAAAATCAACTGATAAAACTCCATATGGGCTGTGGAATGGAAGCCCGAATTTAAATATTCTAAAGAATTTTGGCAGCAAAGCCTATCTCCACATCCCAAAAGAAAATCATACAACAAACCCCAAAATCTCAAAAGGGATACAGAATTCTACACCAAGACACAAACAAAGTAACCATCAGTAGAAGTGTAATTGTTGATGAGAGGGAGCATTGTAAGAGCAAACAACATAATATAAACCGTAAAGTGGAGGCTGTATGATAAAGTATAATGGAATACAATAAATGTGTGTAACACAATAGGTACTCATCAGATGGTAGTATAGTCCAAGAATGTGTGTTCACGATAGGTGATATGGTCCAGAAGTTTGAAGGGTTTTCCACTAGTGGGGCTGCGTCATGTCAGAAGCAGAATCATCTTTCATACAAAAGAGCAGAGGAAAAAGGCATGCGCGCCTCTAAGTGTAAACCGTATGTGGTATATATAGTAAAGATAATGGTTAGAGGTACTCACAGACATGGAGATGAAAATCGCATGGCAGTGTCAGCCACTGCTGGCTATATCCGGGTGACTGGTGCCAATGCATAGGTCGTGGCATCAGCTGCTGGATGGGAAATAAGAACACAGGCATGTGCCCTTCTAAGTGTAAACCATATAAAAAGTTTTATTAAAACACTAGTAAGAGGTACTCACAAATGTGGAGGTAAAAAATCGCATGGCAGTGTGAGCCACTGCGAGCTATGTCCAGGTGCTAGAAGCGTGTCAGTGTCCAAAGAGACTCGCCTGCTCCCAAGGGGAGGGGAAGTAGTCACTGGCTGGCTGGCTCTGGCTGGTGGTGAGGTGGACACCGGTGGTTTCCGGCACTCCCTGTGGTCCAAGCAGAGTGGTGCAGCTTGACTTCCGGTGTGGCTCAGGGTCCCTCCTGGGCAGCGAGAGGACAGAGTTGGCGACGCGTTGTCGGGGTCTACGCCCCTTCTTCAGGCCATGTGTGTGCTTCAGTGGAGGACATACTGTATATATAGGCAAATCAAAAAGCCTGTGCAACGATCGTCACGCTACGAACGTACCGCCCCGCACGGAATGTGTCACCACGTGACGAATAACCACCACAAGACGACCGTTCCGTCACAGAATGAACGTAACGCCACGAGACGAGCGTGCCCGCCCATTGCTGTTTAGGAGGCGGATCTGGAGGAGGCCAGCAGATGTCACAGGATGAACGTACCCGCCTACTTTAAGTCTCAGCCATGGATTGCAGGGGTGTATTAGACATATATTAATAATAATAACAACAGGAATAAAACAAGAATAAACAAGAATAAAAACAAGAGTAAAACACTGCTTGAGCAATAATGAAAGTAATGGTAAAACCTATGACTAAAAATGTCACTAAATTTGTTAAAAGATTCTGCTGTACCAAATGCTGGTATGAATCATGGGAAGTGTACTCAAGGGAATATGGTATGATGGGGCAGATTTTAATGATCACTGGTTTAATGCAGATGTGTTCTGTACAAGGGAAGAGCATGAATATTGTATATCTTCTCTAATAGTACCAGTATAGCTCGCTATGCTGTTGGATGAATGTAGAACAATAGTCAGAGGAGTAAGGGGGGCTATGCAGTGGAAGTCATAAGCTGAGTGACAAAGAATGATAGTGCATTGCACCCAGAGCTGTATACAAGATGTGGGTTTAGATTAAAGCATTTGTTTCCAGTTCCTCATTAAGGCCTCCCGGCAAGAGGAGGTCCAGATGGTAGATCCAATAGGCTTCCCGTTGGCATAGGAGCTTGTATCTGTCAGCCGTGGGGAAGGAGGAGGGTATGGCCTCTATGAGCCAAACCTTCAGGCCTTCTGTGGATTGTTGGTGGAATTTATAGAAGTGTCTTGGGACACTGTGTTTATCACTGCCTCCTATGAACCTCCAGTGTTCACCAAACCTTTTTCTGAGTGGTCCAATGGTTTTGCCCACATAATATAGCCCGCAGGGGCAGGAGAGACAATAGATCACATGGTCCGTGGAACAGTTATAAAACTTGGAAATGTTGTATGTCTTGCCTATGATGGTGTAGTTTTTCTGACCATGTGTAATGAATTTGCAAGTTAGGCATAGGGCCTTGCGGCATTGAAACATCCCTATGAGCGGGATGAGACAGAGTTGGTTGGGGCCGGGGGTGTGAGTCTTTTTTAGCTTGCTTGGGGCTACCATGTTTTTTATACTCCTAGCCCTTCTATGCGAGACTTTTGGTTTTGCTGAGATGATGGATTTCATATGAGGGTCCTGCAGAAGGATGGGCCAATGTTTGTCGAGAACTTTCTCCATTTTTTTGTATTTGACATGGTATTGTATTGTAAGTCTCACAGGTTGCCTGGTGGTTCAGGGAGCGGGCATCTATTTTTGACAGGAATATGCTACCAGTTTGCCCGCAACCATCTGGGACCTTCTTGAGGAAGCACAGTGCATCTTGCATAGGTGATATGGAAAGCCGGCTGTTAAGCACCAAGAAGTCACAGCTGGCTTCCCACGTCTAAGATAGTGGTACTGGGGACCCGAAGACTAGGAAAGAATTGGCCCAGGTGAGGACAGCACTGGGGTCCAGGACTAGTAAGTGTCTCTTAATTAAAAGTCAGCAGCTACATTATTTGTAATTCATTTTTTTTCTGAAAAAAAAAACAAAGTTCCTCTTTAATCGTATATCACATGACACAAGATAGTAATTCTGAAACCAATGGCTTATGCAGCTGCTTTCGTGTAATTTTGTACACTGGCAAAGCAAAGCTGTAAGGACAGCCCTGTATACCCCCTCCTATAGCCAGATCCAGTGTTTGCTAGTGTCTTTATGTGAATGGTGTCTTTGCTCTCTGCCCTTGCTCCACTATCACTAGGTGGATTCAGTAATCCATCATCCAGGCCTATGACCTTATGGATACAGTATCCCCTTTTCACTATACTATAAATGTTAGTGCATCTTGAGCTTTTTAATATCAGGTTTCAGTTTTTCAGATCTGTAAAGATATCCGCTAGTCTTGTGTTGATTTGTTTGTTAAAAATTAAATTTTGTAAAAACATTTTTTTTGGGATACAGCACCATACACATCAAGTACTGTATGTGCGATGGTGTGCATTGCATTACTTGCTGGTGGCTGCTTCTGCTTAAAATCCTCCATGCTGTATCCCCTCCACAGCCACTGGATACTGCCATGAACAGCTGTCTTCCAGCACTTTGCAGGTTAAAAGCAGCAGCTCCTAATCAGTAAAGTTGCACTGCTTACCCATTCCCTCCTGCCTCCTCTGCCATTCATGGAACTCATCTTAGCATGGATGCATAGCTCCCAACTGTCACAGATTTTGCGGGATTGTCCCCGATTTGGAACTAAGTCCCTCTGTCCCTCTTTCCTCCTTATCTGTCCCTTATTTTGGTCTGATCTATATAGTTGTATGTAAAATGCACTATTTATCTTTCAAATAGTGTTTCCCAGTGCTAAACCTTTCATCCGATTTCTAAATTGCTATATTTGAAAATTAGCCAGTATAAAGGAATAGTAGTGGTTAAAAAAAAAAAAAAAAGCACTTGTGGGTTTAACTCATTTTTTATATAATTCTCCTTTAAGGGGATGTGGCAGGGGGTGTGTCCTATGTCTACATACATTTGCTGATAGGTGGCCCTCATTCCCATCTCAAAAAGTTGGGAGGTATGCATGATGCAACTAGTTTTGGGAATGGGCAGAGGAGATGTTGTCATTCAACTAAATCCAGTTACTATGATGCACAAGAGAAAACGTGCTTTACCTTCGATGCTTGAGCCAAATCTTTCTTCATTTGTGTCTCACGTGGTCCCTTCACAGACACTGCAGCTCACAGTGGGAAGGTTTCAGAAAAAGAGGTAGTGCTGTCAGTCCAGAAGCAGTTGGCAGGATTAGGTGTTACCAGGTGCTGATTGACATTTTACAGTCTTGTAAATCAGCAGTGACAATGCTACAAGCACCACCTCCTGCAATGCGTTTACATCCCACTGTAGCACAAGCAGACACAGACTACGTGGGAGTGGAAACATTGCTCTGAATTCAGGAGAAATGCAGCAGCTTTGCCGCACCTTTCAGGAAGCTGCATGAGGTGGACTTCACTGGCAGGATCATCAAGTATTAAAGAAAACGGTGCGAAGGCACTTATAATTAAGTTCTGTACAACATATTTTTAATAGAAGGCTATAGTTCTACTTTATGTCTGTTTTAATGAGACCACATTTTACTTCTTTTATGAAAAGCAGGTATAAATTAACACCTTCCTTACTGGGCACTTAAACCCCCCTCCTGCCCAGACCAATTTTTGGCTTTCAGCGCTGTCGCATTTTGAATGACAATTGCGCGGTCGTGCAACGTTGTACCCAAATAAAATTTGCGTCCTTTTTTTCCCACAAACAGAGCTTTCTTTTGGTGGTATTTGATCAACCCTACGTCATTTCTGATCGCCGCTATAAACAAAAAATGAGCGACAATTTTTCAAAAAAGAACAATATTTTTTACTTTTTGCTAAAGTACAAATCCATTAACCACTTGAATACAGGACGTTTATACCCCCTTCCTGCCCAGACCAATTTTCAGCTTTCAGCGCTCTCACACTTTGAATCTCAATTACTCTCTCATGCTACACTCCCGTCCTTCCCCCATATTTGCAGGACATAAGTTCACCAATTACCTAAACATGAAATCGTTTTTCATTTTTTATAACAAGAAAAAACTTTTTAACAGCGAGTAAAAAACAAATATCGCCGCTAGTCTTTACTGCATCCCAACTAGTTTATGGTGGTTTTCTTTCGAGACAAACACCCTTTTTTTCCTGCGTTTAAAATAAACCCATGTTGCAACGTGCTGGCGCGTTAACAGTAAGTTTTACGCTGTCGCGACTTTCGGTTTTTAACCAGACCCGTCCTCCCCCCAAATTCACGGGTCATTCCTTCCACAATTAAATATGGACGAAA
>BLSH010031194.1:75017-96197 GCA_018402905.1 Glandirana rugosa | reverse complement strand
GCGTCAAAATTCATGAAAACGTATGTAATTGCAAGTACATTTAATCTTAGGAGAACTCAATCTGGGAAGCATAACATTTGTAAATACTTCCCAGGTAATTTAAATAAACCAAATACAGGAGGTTCATGTGAATGTAGCCTATGATTCTTTCTTACAGTGATACTAAAGTCTCATTTTTTTTCATTTAAAAATAACAAACTTGTTATACTTACCTCCCCTGTGCAGTTGGAGCCATGGGCAGCCCAGATTCTCCTCTTCTCGGGTCCCTCTTCTGCTCTCCTGACCCCAACCTTCTGCTATAGGTCCCCACAGCAAGCAGCTTGCTATGGGGTCACCCGAAATGAGCCGCTGCTCTGTGTATCCATTCAGACATGGAGCCGCCCCATTCTCTCTCCCCATTGGCTCACTAACTTTGATTGACAGCAGTGGGGGCCAATGGCGCCAACTGCCGTCTCAGCCAATTAGGAGGGGAGTCCTGGACAGCCAAGACTCTGGATCGAGATGGGCTCAGGTAAGTATTAGGGGGGCTGGGGGGGGGGGGCTGCTGCACACCGAAGGCTTTTTATCATAATGCATAGAATGCATTAAGATAAAAAACCTTCTGACTTTAGAACCACTTTAAGGACAATGTTGTTAACAATAGCAATGATATGCATGGTCATGTCAATCTAAACAAGTACATTTTAAATTTAGCGATAGGTGACAAGATTGCAAAGTCTTTGCTGGAAAAATTCCCTTGATAAGATTCGACAATTTCTTTGCTGTCAACCTTAAAATAGTTGTAAACCCTTCCACATACCCAGTGAAGTGACTGGTCTCAGGTGACACACAGAGATGAAACAAATCTTTCTACATAAGTTGTACCTGTTCATCTGCACTCTTCTCTCTTCTATATTTCTTCAAAGTTCAGAATGTTTCAAAGCTTGTCTGAGAGTTCCGAAAAAAGGGAGGCGGAGAGCTGAAGTTACAGCAGGGCTCAGTGAGCAGAGTTCTGAGAGCCGATTGGAGGGAAAAGACAGCCCCCCCCTTCACGCACACACAGGAACAGAGCTAAGGCTATCAACCTGCCAGAGGTCCCTCCCCTTTCACCTTTTTTCTCTTGGTGTCAGGAAACCTTGTCAGAAGTGATTCATGTGGATAGAAGAGGAATGAAACAGAAGACATAAATTACAGTTAGTGCCCTTAATTGAGACAAGTACACACTATACAGGGATATGCTTTGTTCATTTTTCATATCTGAGTTTTACAATCACTTTAACTAGCACCTGTCCTGGCTAAGCTGCTGATTTGTTCTAGAGTCTTGGCAAAGCTGTTGATTTCCACTGCTCCAATGCCCTCTGGCTGAGATCATGTGACCAAATGGCCGTATCTGTGTGCCAGGAGTATTGTACAAGAAGCATATTTCACAACTACTGCTTCTCTACAGTTTATGATCACTGCTATTTTAAAAGAAATGTATCAAGTAAACCACTTTGAAGAGAACCTACCATCTTAAAAAGATCAATAAGATTTTTTCATTTATTTTTTTATTTAGTAATGTATCCCAAATCTATTATTGTTTAGATATACAGTATATTGCAATTATTTTTTTTTTAATTTTGTAGGCGAACAGAATTCACTGACCCCATTCCATGTACCTTCTATGCAGCTAACAGGTTGCCCTGAAGAAGTGTCAGAGATCTCAGTTAATGTACATGTAAACCCAATCACTAAAATCTAATTAACATGTTAAGTCCTTTCCTATGTTAAACTTCTTAAAAGAAGGTGACTGTTGTCTGTTCCTTTCTCAAGACACTTCACCTATGCCACAATGAAAAGCCTAAAGCCAGCCATAGATGGTTCAAATCTGAGCCGGTTGAGCAGGAACCAGCAGAGATTCAAACCATGTATGGGCAGGCAGAATGTACCAAGTCGATTGATCGATCAATTTTGGTACAGCCAGCCTGCCAGAACTTACATGCTGTTATAGCCGCTAACAATAATAACTTTGTTCTCCCAGTGGGGATGGCTTCTCCCGCCCCAACACCCCCCACCACCGGTAGAACACAATGGCTCCGCAGAAGGGATTCCTTATCAACACTGCCTGTATTGTTTATGGGGGAATCAAGTGATTTTTTTTCCTGGAATCAAAGAAATTGGCACCATCTATGTCCGACTTAAATGAGTAATTTAAGCTCTTCTCTACAATGTAATTGTAACCATTAAAATCTCATATAAGCATTCAAATTGAATTTAATTTCAAAATTCATCTTATATATTGTTCTTATATATAATCTTCATATTTCATTAAGGCATGTCCTGTCATGGGGGTAACAATGCTTTGTCCCTGTACTCCTAATGGCGTTGTCATCCATCACAGGGTCTTCCTATGGAGTCTACAAGTGGCCATTTCAACACACATTTTGCAGGCCTGGTCCACTATGGTTACCAACAGGAAACCTTCCCTGAGAAATGCTTTGAAGTGATGATTGGAGTGCATGGATGTAGACACCAAGTGGCAGCAAAGAGGGTATGTGAGATCAGCAACAACGACATGCAACAGAGGATGAACAAATGTGAAAAGTCAAAGTTCATACAAACAACTAAATACAATAGAGATCCATACATGTGAACTGTTTTATCCTTGTGATTTATACACTTCTGCCAAGCTGCATAGCCAGGTGGTGACACCATAATTTCCCGTCTTAGCTTTGCATTGTCCTGTGTCACATTCATATGTTTGGACAATAAATCAGTATTATGATGATGATAATTTATTCTCCAGTGAACGCAGGAGTGATACAGGCAAAGAGCATCTGGTGGTTTTGCTGGCTGCCTACTCAGTGTGGCAAGCATTTGTGAATCACAAGACTACATGAATCCAACTACAAATTCTTTGGCAGGTAAAGTACCTCACATATTCTCCCAATACACGGAATTCCACTTTAAAGAGTTTTTCCACTTTGCAACAAAATTAGGATAACACTTACTTTATATTTGTTAAATGTTCCCCTTCACATAGCATATTTTGAAAAATGCAGCATACACTTTAAGATTCTCTATTGTTGACCATCCAGCAAGGAAGAATCCTACTAGTTAGCCTCTATTTATGTGGTGGCTGGGTAGCTGTATTTGTCATTATAACCCTCTCTGTACTGTGCATGCAGATCTTTATTATCAATTGTAATTAGATGTATACACTGTCTTTCCTAACAAATGGTTAAAGGTGTAGAGGCTGGGTTTCTTGCATTGCATGTTAATGAGGACAGATTTTAGGACAGGCACACTCTAAGGCTGGCCATACACGAGTCGAATCTTGGCAGGTTCAGCAGGAACCGGCTGAGATTCGAACCGTTAATGGGCAGGCTGAATGTACCAAATTGATCAATCAATCAACTTGGGTATAACCAGCCTGCTGGATTCGCTTGTGATTATCACAAGCAGCTGCAATAGGCGCTAGCCGTAATCACTGTCTTCTCCTGGTGGGGATGGCTTTCCCTGCCTGCCCCCACCGGGAGCAGACAGGTAGTCGGCAGGAGGGATTTCCCTGTAAGCACTGTCTGTGTTGATGGGGAAATTGTGCAAATTTCTTTCCTGCAACCTGTGGTGCCAGGAAAGAAATTTGCACCATGGGTGGCCAGCCCATAGGTGTGCGCAGGGGGTGTGCCAGGTGTGCCTAATCACTATGTGTGGCGCTGATTCCCACTACTTCCTGGGTTTCTCCCTGTGTTGCCCCGCAGTGCTGCTGGCTTCCCTTCTCTCTTCTCCCCCCAGTTGCTACGGGGGGATGTTTCACAATGGAGAGTGGGGAAAGGGGCTAATCAATATGTCATTTACTGGTGCCTTCGTTTTCTAAATAAACACAGTGAACAAACTCACTCACTGTGTTCATTCACAACTGAAGCATAGTAAACTATGTTTGTGAATGAACAGGAAGCCACTCAGCACAGAGCACTTTCCATTCATTCACTGTCCAGTGCAGTTGAGGCTGCAGAGAAAGGCATGTGTGTTTAAATTTTGAGGTGCACACCCTAATGCAATAGGCTGCGCACACCTATGGGCCTGCCTAACACTGTTC
Source organism: Glandirana rugosa (assembly GCA_018402905.1). NCBI lineage: Eukaryota > Metazoa > Chordata > Amphibia > Anura > Ranidae > Glandirana > Glandirana rugosa. The sequence continues at coordinate 92,140 of BLSH010031194.1, read as the reverse complement.
TAAAAAACTTGCAGTCAACCATGACGCCTCCTCCTGAGAAACATCTAATAAGTAAGAAATAGTTAAAGAAAAATACAACAACATTTTTTTGGTATGCTGTGTGAATGGGAACACATAACAAACATATAGCGGGGTCTGAAATTTGACCGCAAAAGTGGAAATATGCTTTAACCTCCCTGGCGGTATGATTATGTCAGATTTTTGGTGCTGAAAGTGGTACGATTATTTTGCATGGAAATTTGGCATTTTATATTGTAGGCCTGTAATTCTTAGGAATAACTCACTTAAATCTGTCCAAAGAAGAGTCTAGTAGACATCCTGGGTATAATAAAGTTTGAAACATGAAATCATAAATTATAATATAATAAATAACTGAAAATAATTATCAAAAATAATAACGTAATAGTAATGAAATGTATTCAATAATGTAATTAAATTAAAAACACAGAAATTTGCTCAGTTGCAGAATTGTCGCTGTCGTCACTTTCAGTTTCTGATGATAAATTTCCCCAAAAATCAGTATCACTCAATTCTGCAAATGATTCTTATTTACTATCGCTGTTCTCTAGCTGATCAAAAACCACTTTTGACGTAAAGGGACACTTTTTGGTTGCTATAGACATTCTCATGTTTTCAGGCAGAAAGAATGACATTTATAATATAAAAGTGCATGCAGGGCTCAGGGCAAACCACTAGGGACAAAGGGGATGTGAAATGATTTCATACAGCAATGTAATTTGTAAGATTACAGTGTACTGTATGTTTGCTGTGTGTTTAACTTTTTGAATTTCCCGTCGGGCTCCGTCCCCGTGCGACGCGACGCTTGCAGGGAACGGAGCCCGGCACACAGAGGCATCGGGCGGAGGGACAGACATGCTGACACTGCGGGAGGACATCGCTGGATCCAGGGGACAAGGTGAGTAACATTGCCTGGATCCAGCGATGCAATCCCGAGTGTGGCTTGGGGTTACTGCCAATGGTACTGAAATTCCACCCCGAGCCACACTCGGGATTACCGCCAGGGAGGTTAAGGTAGTTAATGCTAGTTAGCTGTCATATTAGTAATTTATGTTGGCCATAGATGGTTTGAATTTTGTCTGATTCCTGCTGAATTGCCTGAAATTCAAGCCATGGGTGGCCCTGCAATCACCACCCTGCTCAAAAATCAACTGAGCCTGGCAGAAAATGATCCTACCAGATGCAGTGTCAATGTTTGGCATCACTACTATATTCAGGCCGAATACTATAACCAGCAGTGGAGATTGCGCCATCAATGAGGGAATCGATTGATTTTCTTTCGTTCAGCCCATGAAAATCTAACCGTGTATGGCATTGGTGCATTGCTGTGTAGCACATTACAAAGCAGAATTGGAACTGATTAGGGACATGACATGAGTAGGCCTAGCTCTCAATTGCTGTAAATATCCCAGTTGTTCCAGCTAAGTTACCCTGTGCAGCAAGTTGCTTATCTGTCTTGGTAATTCCCCTTTAAGAGATGAACTATTCCCTATGAATATTTAATGCACTTTGCCTGCATTATCCACATGACGTGGGTTGGAGCTTCACTTAGACTAGAAGATCTGAAAGGTGCTGGAGAGAAGCAGCAACGTTTTCAACGCACTAAACTACCTTGTGATTGCCAAGCCCTGAGCAGAGCTGCAAACATTTGCACTGACAATACGTGATGACAAATAAGGCAAGATCGTGGTACAGGGGAATGAGTGGGGTAGTTTGTTCATTTCCATGACAATGCTGGGAACACAGTTGGAAGCTGAATTTCTATGCCTGGTACACTTCTCTTCAGCAATCAGCCTTGCGAACTCACAGACTTAAGTGTGTGCATTTGTCTCTCTGATTGTGTAGCTAAAATGTGTTAAGGAGGTTTTTTTTTATTTTTTTATTTTTTTTCTGATTCCCCTGTATGTTTATCCAGAAGAACTACACCATCAGGGTAAGTCAAAGCTTGCTTCAGTAAATGAGGGACTTAACATTGTACAGCATGCAATACTTCAGCCCTGTTCAGCTTTTTATGACGTGTATAGGTAAAAAGTGTTTTATTATATGGCATTGCTAAGTAAAGCCTGTAATCCCTGTAATGCATGTATATATATATATATATAAAAAAAACATATAATGTGAATGAGTTTTTTCTACTCATATTACAGCTTTATATAATAAATTTCACACCGGTGCTCAGCATTAACTATTTCTGAACTATATACTGTAGAATTTTACATTCAAGCCATTCGGTGCTTACTAATTGGACACCTTTTCTATGTGAGATTGCAGTATTCCAGCTTCTCTATGGTGAGAACTTGACACATATTAGTTTTCATGCTTAGAAAAGTGTGTAAAATTAGAATGGCATTTGCCCTTCTCTTAGGCCTGTGTGTTTAATATTAAGAATAAGATGTATACGATAAGATAATACGGCTACAATCACTTCAAGCAATATTAAGAATAAAAAAGTATTATGGAAGACATAACTTTGTTATACAGGGTGTTTCCAAATCCCTGTATAATACGTATATATGTTTTACTGACCCATTCTACATATTGACAACATACATATAAAGATATGTTCTTCATCATGGCTGTACATATAGTTTTATAGTACATTTTAACCAACCCTCTGTGCTTCTTCCAAATGCCAATTAGGATATTTTGACAAATACTTAGGCTGACTATAGATGGCTTGAGAAGTGTTCTTCACCATAGCTGTACATATAGTTTCACAAATAAGAGTAGATTTGAACCATCCCTCTGTGCTTCTTCTAAATGCCATTTAGGGTATTTTGACAAATACTTAGGCTGACTATAGATGGCTTGAGAAGTGTTCTTCACCATAGCTGTACATATAGTTTTACAAATAAGAGTAGATTTGAACCACTCCTCTAAACACACGCTTGTTCCAAATGCCATTTAGGATATTTTTACAAATCCTTAGGCTGTCTATAGATGGCCTGAGAAATGTTCATCACCATAGTTGTACATATAGTTTCACAAATAAGAGTAGATTTTAACCAACCCTCTGTGCTTCTTCCAAATGCCATTTAGGGTATTTTGACAAATACTTAGGCTGTCTATAGGTGGCTTGAGAAGTGTTCTTCACCATAGTTGTACATATAGTTTCACAAATAAAAGTAGATTTGAACCAACCCTCTGTTCTTGTTCCAAATGTCATTTATGACATTTTGACAAATACTTAGGCTGTCTATAGGTGGCTTGAGAAGTGTTCTTCACCATAGTTGTACATATAGTTTCACAAATAAGAGTAGATTTGAACCATCCCTCTAAACATGTGCTTCTTCCAAATGCCATTTAGGATATTTTGACAAATACTTAGGCTGACTATAGATGGCTTGAGAAGAGTTCTGCACCATAGCTGTACATATAGTTTAACAAATAAGAGCAGATTTGAACCTCCCCTCTAAACATACGCTTGTTCCAAGCGCTAATTTTGAAATTAAAAAAAAAAAAATGTTCCAGTAACTGAAAGTTTGTGTGAACTCAACAGGACTAATGTGAAAGTCCTTTAGTAAATCAGCCCCTGGGTATTGCCCTATCTGGTACACATATTCATAATTACATAGCCAGTCACAAAAAAAAAACAGATATAAATTCCTAAATGGAATATTTGCTGCTGATTTTGTGTGTGGTCATGGCTCACTCCAAACAGCACCAGACCAGCACTGGCATGAAGTAAGCTGACTTTTCTTAGGCTTTTCACAGTAAGCAGTTTCCTCACGTTTTATATGCTGCCACTTCTGCTGGTACAGCTGTGTTTCCACCTACACAAGTGACTAGTGCTTGTTTTAGATTTTTCCAGTGAGCGTATAGAAATCCAAACGTATTTCTCTTCGCAGGTTTTTACCTTAATAATATCATTTACACTAATCCGAGAATCAACATTTACCAAATACTGTGATTCACAGTCCTGAAAGCCATTATTTGCCGCCACTAATTGACAACTCCAGTTTCCTTCATAGGTCTGCCTGCTCGTATTATTCCATATTATTAGAAAATTAGAAATAACTTGGCTGCTAGGTACAGCTTTGTATGGTGTCAGTTTTGCTGTGTGCCTGATGTAATAGATGTGCAGCGTTGAGGGGGCCAGGCCTTTCTCAAGTTATTTTACACCTCTTAATTATGTTGGTATAAATAGTGTTGTGCATTATTCTACAGCGAGTTCAGTCTATATAGTGCGACTGAGGTTTAGACAATAACCTATAGATTCCTTCTGAGACTGTGATTTTATCAGCCAGGCTTCTGCACGTAATCAATAATGCCATTAAGACTGGAGAGCCAATACACACCTACCTACATCCAATTAACCTGTTCACATGAGGATCCTGGAGAGGGAATTGGAGGGCCCTGGAAAGAGAACAGCATAGTGGATACTAATAAGAGCAGAAGGGGTTGCAGTTTGTTTCTCACACTTTAAAGTACTTATAATTAAACAGCTAACAGTGCGCAAAGTGCAATAACCCTCAGGAATCAAGCAGAAATCATATTTCCTTCCTTTGACTGTTGTAAATTGATAATAGGCAACATCTGGCTGGTATTAAACACAGTGCAGCAATGTTCATTTCTCTAATATAATAAAGGGTAACGGACCCTTAAAATTGTTTTTGGACATTTAACAATTCAGAAAAAAATAAAATAAATGAATTTTGCAGAGTTTGTGGTATTATGTTATAGTGCAATAACAAATCCCCTGTGGGTACAGCCATTTTGAATAATTCTCAGCAGCATGCAGACATGGTACAGAGCGAGATCCTACTCCCTACAATTTCTATTAAATCAATTGACTGCTTTCTCTAAAAGTGTCAAACATAAAAAAAAAAGATGTTCAATGATTGATAATTCTTTGAAGTACAGCATGTATGATAAAATGAAAATGTTATTAGCCTACCGTACATCCTTATGACTTTGAATCATGCAAAATGTTTTAAATAACCCCCATTGTATTGCAATAATTACTCCTATTGAAAAGCAGAAAAGGATATTGTTATATATTCATTACTGAACTTAAACCATCTTTGTGTTGTATATTCATTAATTGTGAATGCTTCTTTACTTTGATATATGTTATAATAAAATATATATAGTTTATTTTGGTGGTTTCAAATTTGTTGATTTCCCAGAAAATAATCTTGATGGGTTAGGAATTTAAAATCCATAAAGGCATCCGGTAAACCTGTGAGCTAACATCCTTTCCAGTCAAGTTTTAAAAACTGTGTGCAGATAAACCGATGACTAAGATTGGATCTATGAAAAAGCATCAATTGGGAATTACGGTAAACTGAACATATATATTTTATGTTATCAACAGCCTACATGGGAAAACATTTGTGTTGCATTATTGTGCTATATTTTGTGGTACACATACACATACACACACTGATTTACCGAAACAGTAAGTGTTACCAGTTTTAAGTATATGTGGACTAAGGTGACAATTACTATTTCAGTAAATCAGCCCCTTTGGATCTCTCCACTATCAACTGTCAATGAGCCTGCATCGATGGCTTGATGCAAAGTGCTCATGGGTTCTTCAATAATCAAAACATACTTAATTCATCTAACCCAGTCATCCAACTCAACTCACGGTATATTTATGCTTATGGTAAGGTTAATTGCAGAAGCATAGAAGTAACTTTATGTAGTTGTGGCTATTGTGATCCATCCAGTTTTTATTAAGGTATGTTATCAATTCATGGATACAATCAACAGAAAATGATACGTATATTATTTTGGAAGGCAACGTAGCCTATACAAAATATGTTCTAAAATGACAGTGATTTTGAATGCAGTACTAAAATATACAAGTATAAATTTCAAAATGAGTTATTGTATGGAAGAAAAATAAAACACCCTGCATTTTGTTTGTTTCTATGAACAATTCATCCTCTTACACCCAAAAAATTCCTTTTCAGTAAGACTGTGTGAGAGTGTGAGACAAAACAGCTTATTGGTGGAAATGACTACACCATACTTGCAGCTTCTGCATGAATATTTATACAAATTAAGTAACACCTTTGGGTAGATGTGGACAGTTTTAGGGAGTATTTGCTTGAATGTGATTATCTTTGGTGATGATGGATACCTGGTACAGTGGCTGTATTGTACTGACTGGAATCACACAATGAGGCCTAAGACAATAGCCTCGGTGTATGCAATCTGGCCTCTCTTCAACAGATGATGCAGAGATGTTTTCTAATTGCTAAAGATCACTGAAGCTGAAACCATTTTCGTTTATGAAAAATGTGTTCACTGCTAATACTTATGTAATTACAATCTCCAAATTTGTTATACCTAGTAATAGACATGCCCCACTACTAGGTCGCTGATATATTTTTAGTGCCATAATTTCTTGTTAGGCCACTTAAAGGGTTTGATTTGTTAAAGAAGTAAAGAAGTTAGCACAGTGAATGTTCACCACAGTCCTGCTTTTTTAAAGTGATTGCATATTTAAAGTGATCACAGCTTCACCCTATTACTTTACTTTTCTAAATGGACTGCCTCTACTCCTTTAATAAATGATTCCATACACTTAAGAGGGTGGACAAAAGTGCAAGCTTGGGATAAGCTATCTGCAGAGAAATAGGACGTTCTCCATAAACATGTACAGTTTTCATGAGCAAACATAAAGGTTTATGTTACCGGAGGGAAAATGAAGTGGAAGGAAAAGAGGAGGGATCTGTTAGAGCCACTGGTCAAAGGGTTGAACAATAGCAATTTTTATGTTAAAGGGACCATTCAGAAATGTTAATTGTGTTTTAATTCGGCCATACACTTGTAAATATTCAAACAAACATTTGTATGAACATTCGCACAAATATTCTCAGTACATTCAATTACTTGACAAATGTCATTCAAAAGTACTTAAAGCGGAGTTCCACCCAGAATTTTTTTTTACATCATTCAAGTCCTTTGCCTATATAGACTTACCTTTGAAGGAAAAAAAAATTTATACTCACCCTAAGTCGCTTGTTGCTAGGTGGTCTCTGTAATCTGCCCCTATTAGGTCCTAGGCTCTTCTCCTCACTTCCTGCTTCCCCTGGCCTCCTGGGAGATGTGACTCATCATTTCCCAGGAGTCAGTGGGCTTCCCTGTACTGTAAAATAGTGTTATTTCCAGACGGGAAATGCCACGATTTAAGGCAGACCGAGATTGAGGAGTGCATGATGGTTACCCCCCATGCACTTCTTTCAGGAAGAGATGCCAGGAGACTACGGATGGGCTTCAGGTGCCCTCACCTAAAATGGAAAAGTCCAGCAGTGAGAGAAACTAATTTGTGAGTAAAAAATACATGTAATTACTAGGCGGTTTGAAAGTAAGGAAACAAAAGGTTACATCTATTTAGTATTAAAAGAGTGGATGCCAAAAAAAAAAAAAAAATTCTGGGTGGAACTACGCTTAAAAATGGTTGTTTGCTGTTACATGGGACAGCACAAAGGAGCTTACACTCTATAAAAACAAAACAACACACATATATAAACTATAAACAATCTTTATTGGAATATTTTTTATATTGCCCATGGTGTTATTCAAGGGGTAACCTTAGATAGTAACCTAAGACATATTACATGAAAATCCTGGCAAAATAAAAGCATCACATACAGTAAAGTCACAAAGTCGATCCAGATATACTGGACAACTAATCCCCCCACTGAACAAATCCCAAGACAAAGGATTAAAAGAAAAAGGGGGGAGGGTGAGTGGGCATACATCTGGTTCTGAAGACTGAGGGACTCAGACAGGCGCAGGCCTTAAATAGCCCCACACAAGCGCAGGCTAATGGCCCGCCAATTTACATCAATCCGGAGCACGTTGCTAAGGGAGGAAACCTCCCCCAACCAATGGCAACCTGTCTGCCTCAGAGTAGGGCAAAACCTATGCCCTTCATATTGTCCCATGGGGTCCTGCTAAGAGCTAGGGACTCTTGCATTCAATTTTAGAATTAATGAGTTTTCCTGAGCAAAGAAACTACATACACTGCTCGACGTGTTCATTCCATGAAAAAATTTCCATCCTGCTCTTTCGAATGTTCTTATCACTGTGCTCAAACGAGTGTCAATATGACCCCACTAACCATTAGAAGAAACACTATTAGATTTTCAAACAAACATTCGCACAAATATTCTCAGTACATTCAATGACTTGACCAATGTCCTTCAACAGCATTTCAAATTTTTTGTCTGCTGCTACATCCAATTTTGGAATTAATGGGTTTTCCTTAACAAAAAACTACATACACTGTTTGAAATTTGTTCATTCAAGAAAAATTTTCCATCCTCCTCTTTCAAATGTTCTTATCACTGCTGTCAACGAGCGGTGCAATGACCCCACTAACAACTAGAAAATCAAATGAAGGGTTTTAAAATGAAAAATTTCAAACAAGATTCTACTAGCATATAGTCATCTTAAGCAGTGCCTTCCGAAATGTACCCTTTGTCTGAAATTTCTCCTGAAAAATAGCATTTTCTGGTATCTGAGAGCATCATAGCTGTGTACCTGCAGTGTGAGATCTACGGCACTGCTGCCTCTGACTGCAGGTCTTAGCAAATTTGAAGAGAAAAGATTTGCTGCTCACTGTTCTCCTTTCTGGAGGCCTTGACATGTGGAACTAAAGCTCTGCTTCTACCAAGATGGCCACCTACACACAGAGACATGGTTTAGAACAAGGCATGGTAAGTCAGTTATGGTGGAAAGATCAGCTAAAAGAAAACCACAGGTAATACTGGTGACTAGTCCTTTGCCCTCTGCCTGCCTTTTTAGTCACAGATTGCAGTATCCAGTTCCTCTAGGTCTTTTGTTTTTCCTGAGATCAGTCAGCTATCAGTGTCTACTGGTAACCATAAAAAATGGAGAATGGCCAGATTAGGTGACTTTGCTCTTATATATTTGAATTCACTATAGATGGAAGAAAAAGAGAAGGTGTAGCCTTTAACAACCAATGAAGTTTTACATTACTTTTGCAATTTTGACATTATGCGGGTTCCCTGAAGCTATCCCTGATTTTATGTGGTGGTGGGGCTTGCTTGGTTAAATAGTCTTTAGAGCTTTAAAGACATTAGTGCAGGTGCCAATAAGGTCAAGCACGCTGGGAAGATCTCTAGCACTAATGTCGACAAAAGGAATAATTTGGCCCTGTAGGTTGGGTGTTGTCCATTGCTAGCAATTGCATCTTGTTAAAAAAAGAGAGCTTTGCACAGCCTAAGTGAAGGCCAAGGTCCTCCATGGGAGTAAATTGTATAAAATGCAACTATTAAAGAGCCTCACCCAACCATAAAATATTAAACAATTGTGATAATTGTTCCTAGGTCAACAGTGCTGATTTACTGGTATGTCAGGGATATTTCTGCTCTATATTAGTGGTCTAGCAAAGTAGGAGGAATGGGAACACTTGGAGAAAGGTCATGTAGAAAACTTGCATGCTGCAGTCATTTTGATCTCTAGCTCTACACAACCACTAACTTCAAGCTGGACAAATCCCAGGTAAAGTTATTAACCCTTTTACTAAAATATTAAAAATGATTTCATTTTCAAGAGTGCTATTCAAATAAGAATACGGGCTTTGCAGGTTTTTTTGTTACTTTACCCTTTTTAACATGTACAGTATAAATACATTTTTTTTATCTTACAGTTCAGATTGCAAAGCATTGGATTTGTATTTTCTTCATTAATATTGATAAAACTGCCACCTACCCTAATGAGAGAGTTTTTGCTAAGATTTAATCAAGACTATCAGTTACATGATGATTTTAAAGGGGGTTTCTATCATAATAATGCTCACTTGTCACCTCCTCCCATGCTCGCCTCCAAGATTTTGCGAGAGCTTCTCTGATCCTTTGGAACTCCCTACCCCAATCAGTCCGACTGTCTTCTAATCTATCCATCTTTAGACGATCCCTGAAAACCTTTCTCTTTAAAGAATCCTATCCTGCTTCTACCTAATACTCTTTCTTTCTACATCAGCTCATCCCCCACAGCTTTTACCTTTTGTATCAATTGACCCTCCCTCTTAGATTGTAAGCTCTAACGAGCAGGGCCCTCTGATTCCTCTTGTATCAAATTGTGATGTAACTGTACTGTCTGCCTTCATTTTTGTAAAGCGCTGCGCAAACTGCTGGCGCTATATAAATCCTGTATAATAAATCCTGTATAATAATAATAAAAAAAAAATACAGCTGGAACCTCGGCATTGTGGAGAGCAGAGGCCAAAATGTTCCCTCAGCCTTCTATCGGTCAATTATTTAACCTGCTTCTGGAGAGCATGAGAACTCAAATCTCACTGGGCATTTTTTGATATAATACATTTTGGTGTTATAATAGCAAAGAGCCTTCCTAGTTTTGTAGCAAAACGTAAAAAGTAAGCTTTTTTTTTTCTTCCCATGCCATGACTAAGCAAGATGCTTCACCTTCTAGTAAACAAATGTGACATTTCACTATAGAACTCAATTCAAAATGTGCAATATTGTCCAGCACTGGACTTCAGAAACATTGAGAGACTTGGAGTGAAGTCATTGTACACAGCCTGACTTCTAGGTTCCTCCCTAACTTGTCCTGCAAATGCCAGAGGGGAGTGCTCACAGTGCTGCATTCAACGCCTGTGTATAATTAGCCTATCCCTATTGCTTAAGGCTAACCAGTCAGATTCAGACCTACACCGGAAAGCTTTAGCTAGAGAATGAAAATTTCATTTTTTTTTCTTGCTGTGAAGCTGGCTAAGAGTTCTTATTTCGACACTGATAAATAAGACTCACAGGACAGCCGCTGGTTGCAGTGTGGGAATAATAGCTACAATTGGGTTGGCAATGTCATAGCCAAAGTGACTTGATGGTCAGTGATTAGTGCTGATTTCTTTTTACATTTTTCTTACAGCATTATTTAGGGCTGGTTCACACCATGTCCGCACAGGAATGCTCTGTGCGTTCCTGTGTAATTCACACCTTATTAAAAATGCAGTCCATTTGCAAACTGCAGCGTTTGTGTGCACCAGATTGCATGGTATGAAAGTACCATGCAATCCAATTGCAGTCCATTTCTAAAAGTAGAGAATGCACTACTTTTGGTGCTATGCAGTGCGATTTTATCCCATTCAAAATGAATGGGTTGAAATCGCACTGCACAGAAGGGCATGTGAATTGCAGAGGAATGCACAGAGTGTAACTGTGCGATTCCTGTGTGGGCATGGTAAGAACCGGCCCTAAGTCCAAAAGCAAACATTTATTGTATTGCAGCTTACCAATTCTTAGATGTGTTGTCTGTATTAGTTTCCTTTTCTAGCCATTCTTTTGTCTATTTTCATCTGGTGATCCAAGCAGCAAGCTCTCTTGCAGTTACAGGGATGAGACAGACTCTTTAACACTGGCAGGGGTGCTTAAAATTATCAGCTTTTATTTATTTATATAAAAACTTTATCCCAAAAGGAAAAAAAAAAATGTTTGCTGTAACTGCTTAAACTTGCAACCTTTCTCAACCTTTTCAACACAGAGGAACCCTTGAAATAATTCTCCGGTCTCAGGGAACCCCTACTAAAAATTAAAAATCCACAACTCATGATACATCAGTGTGATGGTCAATGGGAAGAATGCTCCTTACACTTGTGGTCATTGGGAAAAATTACCCCCTTACAGATAGCTAAAAAGACTAATGATGTCATTGGGAATTTATCTGAGAGGTAGAAATTGACCATTGCTCAAGGAACCCCTTGCAACCTCTGGAGGAACCCTAGGGTTCCACAGGAACCCTGGTTGAGAAACCCTGCCTTAAAGTATTAGCTGGAGTTCAGCTTCAATGTGTTAGTGTATTTAAATCTGCTAGTACATCTAACACTCCTATTACCCAAGACTGACAATTCTGCTATCCAAATCTGCACCCTGTACTTCTTCATCCAGAGTGGGGGCACTGTAATACAGGAGGTGTGTTACTGGCCAGATCACCAGATGAAAACAGAGGGAAAAAAGAAAACAGATGCAGCCACCACCTCTAATGATTGGTAAGCTGCAATATATTACATTTTTGGTTTTGGGTATAATTCCGCTTCAATTGATAAAGTAATGCAACAAAGATGTGTAAAGTGCAGTCATTAATAGTATTCAATCAGGTCTCAGGGTCAGGACAGTGAAGGATGAACTCTAATTGGATACTGATGGGTTTATGCACTTTGAACATTACTTTTTTATTTTAAAGCTTTATACAGTATGATTATAAAAGCCAAAAGAGAAATGCAATGCAATAAATTAAATTACTCATTTACTTTTTAGACTCAATATTAGACAGTGAAATTGATTTAAAGTTGTTGTAAGCCCTTACATATACTCAGTGAAGTGACTGGCCTCAGGTGATATACAGAGATAAAAGAAATACCCCTACATAAGTTTTACCTGCTTATCTGCAGTATTCTCTTCTCTATACCCATTTAAAGTCCATAATTTATAAGACTTGTCTGAGCTGTCAGAAAAAAGGGGACAGAGGACTGAAGCTACACTCTGCAAAGCTCAGTGAGGAGAGCTCTGTGAGCTGATTGGAGGGCAGGGACACAACCCCCTTTACACAGCATATAGGAACAGAGCTGATGCTGCCAATATGCTGGAGCTCCCTCCCCCAGCGACCTTTTTTCTCTTGGTGTCAGGAAAACTTGTCAGAAGTCACTCATGCTGATAGCAGAGGAACAAAGCATCAGGCAGAAATTACACTTAATGCTCTTAATTGAGACAAGTAAACACCATAGAAAGACATGCTTTGTTCATGTTTCTAAGGTTTATGTCCACTTTAGTGTGCTCCTCCCAGTAAGTTTACAATTCTGCTTGAATACATTTCTGAAGAGTCATTATATACAGTAACAGTATAATATATATATATATATATATATATATATATATATATATATATATATATATTTTAAATTCCCCAACCTTTATCCTTATAAAGCAGTCCTTGAGCTCCAATTGGGTGACTTTGCCTTGACTAAGATATTATCACTTGGCTGCAGGCAGGATAAAGCTGCTAAGTTCACTTTAAAGGGTTAGCTCAGGTTTTCTTGAAAAAAAATTCAAAGTGAACTAACTCACAACACCCTCTCCACACCCCTGGTCCCGCTGCACTTAGCTCCTTGGATGATTATCTTTCACTGCTCATGCTAGCTCAGCAGTCGCCAGCCAGTGGTCCGTGGAACTAGGGGTTCTGCTGCAAATCAATATTGTGGTGGATGTATACTGCCCAATGTTGTTTCCAGTGTTGTTCTCAATGCCCGCTGACAGTCCATACTGTCAGCGTGCATTGATACCTGATACCTTCTCTGTAGTTTTGGCTCCTGTGAACTCAGAGGGAGGCACTGGGAGTAGAGCAGAGAGTGGGAGATGAGGGAGGGGACTTCCAATGGCAGCAGTGATCACAGACTGTGGGAGGGAGCATGGAGCTCGAGCACATGGTTGGAAAAGGAAGTGAGTTCCAATGTTGAGTCTGTGTAAGGCAATGTAGAGTGTGGGGGGAGGGGGGCAGAGAGCCGGAGCAGTGTGTGTATAGACAGGCACATACATAGGCATCAGGGACATGCGGTGAGGTCAGTGGCTGGTGAGGCACTGGCTAGTATCAGAGCCAGATACACACAGGTTATCATATAACATAATAAAATATGATTTAGCTTGTACCTTTTCAGCAGCAGCAGCAGCAGCAGCAGCAGCAGCAGATTCTAATTCTCCCTCTTAACTGTGTGAGAAAAACATGGGATTATGGGTAAATCTTACACACATAAACCCATGTATTTCCTTGTAGTTAAGAGGGCTAGGCTGGAAGGGAGCATGTGTCTTTTAGACACATGCCCCCTTCTATGACATTGCAGCATTTTTATTGGATGGCTTGGGGCAATGGTGCTTTACCATTGGTCCAAGGTTCCAAACTGTCCATTGAGCTCAGTGCCTCTGACAAGAAGTGAGGAGAGGCACTGTGAGCTCATCCTATCAGTCTGCTGCAAACACAGTGTGTCGATTGTATTTAAACTGGCCGATCTGTATGTAGCTTCTGACAGGCTATGCAAGGAGCCCCGTATCTCCAGAACCATAGATGATAGGAGCCCCAAATGTTTACCAGTGGTGGGGTGGGACTTCAGCTTTGGAAATCCTACCAGGAAGGATGTCCTGGTATTAGAAAGGGTTCAGAGAAGGGCAACAAAGCTAATTAAGGGATTGGAGGACTTCGTTATGAGGAAAGATTACAAGCACTGAACTTATTCTCTCTGAAGAAAAGACGCTTGAGAGGGGATATTATTTCAATGTACAAATACTGTCCTGGTGACCCCACTATAGGGACAAAACTATTCAGCGCAAGGGCGTACACAAAGACACGCGGCCATTCACTAAACATAGAAGAAAGGCGGTTTAACCTTAAAAAGTGTAGAGGGTTCTTTACGGTAAGAGCAGTGAGAATGTGGAATTCTCTTCCAGAAGCAGTAGTTTCTGCTGGGAGTATAGATAATTTCAAAAAACCATTAAATGCACACCTAAGGGACCACAACATTGGGGGATATACAATGTAAAAACTAACATAAAAGCACACACATAGGTTGGAATTGATGGACTTGTGTCTTTTTTCAACCTCACTGACTATGTAACTATGTTTCTGTGACCCCAGGTCGCCGAGCTATGACCCTTGAGGTTGATCATCGTTTTTTTTTTTTTGATGATCATGGCAGGTGAGGCTCTGCCTCACCTGTTTACCCTGACTGCATGTCCCTGATAGGCATGTAAAATTCATGTTAGTGGTCTGCGGGATTCAAAATTGTGAGTTTAATGGTCCATGAGGTCCGAAAGGTTGGCGACCACTGTCCTAGCTGATTTAACCTCTAGGCGCCGTGTGCACATAAATATGCGGCCTCATGGCGGCTGGGTCTTGGCGCTGATGGGCCGCATATTTACACGCATTAGCGCTGATAGAGCTGTTCCGAGAGCGTGCGCCCTGCGCGCTCCCGCACAGTAACCTGTGGCTCACAAAAAGCTCCAGATAGCTTCTTATAATTAGGAGTTTTCCGATCATGTGACCGATGTGACAGTCAATCATGGCGGTCACATAGTCACAAGCCCCACCCCGCCTCCTGGAATGCTGAACCCCTTAAAGGACTGGCAGGAGCCGGCGCAAAGGGGTTAACAGTCCGGGCATTTGAAACACTCTTTTGCACCCTTCTATTTTCTAGGACACCATCCTGGAACAAAGAGGGCTCAGGGAATCTCTCATTGGTCAGCTTAGTCATGTGTAAGCTCTAACCAATGCCTACGCACCATTGTGAAGATTATAATGCTACACAGCCTCTGGGCTGTGTACTGTATTTCTCAAATGCCCAGGCCGCTACACCAGCAGAAGATGATCATTGAAGGAGCTAAGTTCAGCATGGTTGCGAGGAGGGTGTTATGAGTTTCCGATCATGTGACCGATGTGACAGTCAATCATGGCGGTCACATTGTCACAAGCCCCACCCCGCCTCCCGGAATGCTGAACCCCTTAAAGGACTGGCAGGAGCCGGCGCAAAGGGGTTAACAGTCCGGGCATTTGAAACACTCTTTTGCACCCTTCTATTTTCTAGGACACCATCCTGGAACAAAGAGGGCTCAGGGAATCTCTCATTGGTCAGCTTAGTCATGTGTAAGCTCTAACCAATGCCTACGCACCATTGTGAAGATTATAATGCTACACAGCCTCTGGGCTGTGTACTGTATTTCTCAAATGCCCAGGCCGCTACACCAGCAGAAGATGATCATTGAAGGAGCTAAGTTCAGCATGGTTGCGAGGAGGGTGTTATGAGTTTCCAATCATGTGACCGATGTGACAGTCAATCATGGCGGTCCCATGGTCACAACCTCCAACCCGCCTCCCGGAATGATGAACCCCTTAAAGGACTGGCAGGAGCCAGCGCAAAGGGGTTTACAGTCCGGGCATTTGAAACACTCTTTTGCACCCTTCTATTTTCCAGGACACCATCCTGGAACAAAGAGGGCTCAGGGAATCTCTCATTGGTCAGCTTAGTCATGTGTAAGCTCTAACCAATGCCTACGCACCATTGTGAAGATTATAATGCTACACAGCCTCTGGGCTGTGTACTGTATTTCTCAAATGCCCAGGCCGCTACACCAGCAGAAGATGATCATTGAAGGAGCTAAGTTCAGCATGGTTGCGAGGAGGGTGTTATGAGTTTCCAATCATGTGACCGATGTGACAGTCAATCATGGCGGTCACATGGTCACAACCTCCAACCCGCCTCCCGGAATGATGAACCCCTTAAAGGACTGGCAGGAGCCAGCGCAAAGGGGTTTACAGTCCGGGCATTTGAAACACTCTTTTGCACCCTTCTATTTTCCAGGACACCATCCTGGAACAAAGAGGGCTCAGGGAATCTCTCATTGGTCAGCTTAGTCATGTGTAAGCTCTAACCAATGCCTACGCACCATTGTGAAGATTATAATGCTACACAGCCTCTGGGCTGTGTACTGTATTTCTCAAATGCCCAGGCCGCTACACCAGCAGAAGATGATCATTGAAGGAGCTAAGTTCAGCATGGTTGCGAGGAGGGTGTTATGAGTTTCCTCACCTTTCAATTTTTTTGTGCAAAGGTGAACTAACCCTTTATTAGAGGAACAGAGAGTATTCACTGTGCAAAATGAAAATTCACTTAGCTTAGTGAATAGGGCGACACTGTCTACATTTCCACTCCTTTGAGTATTGTGGGAGGAGCGTTGGTACGACTTGAATCGAGGAAGTTACTAGTAGAAGACGACCACATCGCCGGACCCGTAAACTCTTTATGTCATGTGTCGGGTCTCCGACACATCGTAATATTAGAAGTGTTACCACGCATCCGTAACCAATCTCGAATGTGTACTGATTCGACTGGTTACTCTCTAAGGGACTCGGGAGAAACAAGGTCCTACCACAGGACCTTTTATCTTCCCACGTTTTCTCACAAAGTTTACGGGCCTGACATTTGGGGAAACGCGACCGAGGACGGTCAGGAAATTCCCCAAGTAGTAAGGCCCTCCGCCCAACCTCCAACACTGGTACACTGGCGGTACTAACTGACAGTGTAGCCAGTGTACTAACCTTTGAGTATTGTGGGAGGAGCGTTG
>BLSH010031194.1:34691-74988 GCA_018402905.1 Glandirana rugosa | reverse complement strand
ATATTATATAGAAACAATACAAAAATGCTACGATGAATCGTAATATACAGTAACCAATAGCAATTACATTTCAGATGAGATCTGTGAAACATGAGTTGTGATTGGTTCATTTACTTTAGCGCACCCACTATTTAAGGCACTAACCGTCTTGTTAAATAATCCTGTTTATGTTTGCTTTCTCATTCATTGCGGCTCTTGAGTGCTACAATTTTCTCCATATTCTACAGTGCAAAAAATATAGTAATTTTGAACTGAAAAGTTTAGTGAATAATTCCTTTTCTATTTCATGTTACACTGAAAAAGGTTTAGCAAAAATCTTTTTGAGTATTTGTAAATTAAAAGTATGTATTATTGTGTATGTACCAGTGCAGTGGACCATTTAATTGTATGATTTTCATAATCTGATGACTTGTAACCCCAATTATAATGTGGTTAGCTCCCTGCTGAGTATGTGAGTCCTAACAGACGGCACAAGTTATGTAGCTTAGATCAATACTTGTACTCAAGCCAAAACATCCCATATTTCACTGAGAGTATATTATTTTAACATTGGGAAATTTTGCCCATACCTAGTATGAGGAAACTACATGCAGACACATATAATCAGCTAACCAGACAACAGAATATATTGTCTGAGAATCAGCTGTTTCCACAAACCACTATATCATAGGCTGCTGAGACCCGTGGAAGGGGACAATGAGTTAAAAATCAACTACATTTATAAAGCCTAGTTTCCACTTAAATCCAACTATGAGGGGCCCACCCTATATACCAGATATGTTGCATAGCACTACTAGATTGGAATTGTCCTCCTTGTTTTTTCCCTTGACTAAAGTTATGATGTAATGATACTATGTTATTCAAATCTTCCTGATTAGACACCTTTTTGTCTGTTATATGTATGAATATGTACATTATGATATGCTCAATAAAATACTTGAACAAGAAAAAAAGATTTAAAAAAAATAAATAAAATCAACTTAATGACTATATTGGATATAGTATTAGCATAATAAAGCAAACATCATGTAAAAAATCTGCAAATATGAAATATAAAAATTACAAGGCACACAGAATCCAGAGATATGATAATAACAAACTGAGGTGTTTTAAAAGTATATCTAACATTTTTGTCTATACTGTTGAAGGGGTTGTAAAGTCTTGAGGTTTTTCACCTGATTTAAGGTGAAAAACCTCCTGTGATGCAGCAGTCCCCTAATACTTACCTGAGCCTGAACTTTCCTGCACCAGGGACGAGCACACCCGCACCAGCCAGTGTCTCGGGTCCTGATTGAATAGATTGATAGCAGCGCAGCCATTGGCTCCCATTGCTGTTAATCAAATCCAATGACGTGGCAGCCAGGTGGCGGGGCCGAGTCATGTTGTCTGGTGGACGCAGCAGCAGGAAACGGGAGCGCGCCCGCACGGGTGTCCCGAGGGAGAACGCTACTCCCATGGGGCACTCAAGCCAGAAGCGCCACTGAGGGACCCAGAAGAGGAGATCGAAGCCACTTTGTGCAAAACCAAATGCTCAGAGGAGGTAAGTATGACGTTTGTTATTTTAAAAAAAACAAAGCGAACCTCTACAACCACTTAAGATTCACGCTTCTTATTTGTCCTAGAGGCTACTGTCACCTGGACTGAATGTAAAGCTGGATATACACTAGTAGAATCTTGTTTGAATATTTTCTAATAGTCAGTGGGGTCAAATCAATGTTTGCTTTTGATCGTCATGACGAGATAATTCTAAGGAGCAGAATGGAAATTTTTTCTCCAACAAACAAATTTATCAAAGTGTATGTAGCTTTAATTCTGGAAATTCTATTCATACCAAAAATTTTCTGTTTAAAGCAAATATCTCGAAGTGCTTTAGAAGGACATTCAAGACTCTGTTAGTTTTATGGAATGTACTGACAATATTTTATAACACAGACATCTATTTAAAAGTCTGCTAGTGTATGGCCAGCTTTAGTGAAAATCCAAAATTTTTAGTTGTCATTGGTACAGGAGTTGAAGGGAAATCTTACAATGGGCAGGCTATTCAAATGAGAACTGTTTTAGAGAGGATTTCACTCACTTTCTGTTTCATCTACAATCGGAATAGATGGTAAAAAAAGTTTAAAGAGGTTGTAAAGCTAGAAGCATTCTATGTGTTCTGCTCTCTACCCAGCCCCCCTCCCCATACTTACCTGAGTCTGCTCTTGATCCAGCGCTGTTCACAAGAGTAGTGGCTCTCTCCGCTCTCTCTCTCCTCATAAGTTCAGAGACAGCAGCGCAATTCAATGGCAACTGCTGCTATCAACCACAGCCAGTGAGGAGAAAGCGAGGGGGGGGGGTGAGGCTGAGCCATGCTCTTTGTGTCTTTGTGTCAATGGACACACAGAGCATGGTTTGGGTGCAGCAAGCCTCCATAGCAAGCGGCTTGATATGGGGGCACTCAGCGGGGGGGGGGGGGGCAGGAGAAGCCAGAAGTGCCAGCAGGGAACCCAAGAAGAGGAAATATATGTATGTATAAAGCATATATATACACACAGTATATATATATATATATATATATAGTTTTACCTTCTACTCCCATATATATATATATATATATGGCTTACCTTCTACTACCATATATAAAAAATAGTCCACAATAGTAGTTCTGCAGCACTTCAAGTGAATTATTTAATTCCTTGCAAAGTCCACAAACGCCACATGTGATAAATCCATGCAATATGTACAACAGTCTCTTCTTAGTTGCACGAGATGTTTTATATTACTCCTAAAGTTTTAATATCCACAAAAAAAGTCAAGTTAATTAGCTATGCTTCTTCTTCTCCTTGTTTATTTTCTAAAGTGTGGTTGCTCATTGCAACAAATTTGATTTTAGGTTTAGTTAGTGTTTAATCAAGAGTTTAATTTTTTTGGAGGGGTGGGTCCTATTTCTTTAAAGCCAAACTCCCAGGTACAAGTAACTTCAGTTGGCTGGCCAGTAAAGGGGCCCTTTTAGGATCCCGAAATGACCAACTTCAGACCTAGGAGAGTGAAGGGGACATGCTGGTGAAGGGTTATGTTTGGCACTGGAATAGTGCTCCCCACAGAAGGATGGCATCAGCGAGGACCTAGATGAGGGGACTCAGACGTGTGTACATTTCTTCACCAGATAAGAAAAATATGGATTGAGAAGGATGGGTTAGAGGCGGATGGGAGGGAAGGATGAGAAAAGTATAGATTTTGCCTGGAATTGGGCTTTAAACTGATGTAATATCTTGTCTAAAATATACTTGCACTTACTTGCATATATACCTAACTGTCCTTAGAGGCAGGCAGACACAAAACAAGATTGGTTAGGCAAATTAGAAAAGTTGCCCCAACCATATTTCTTCTCCCTTAAAAACTACTGGAGGCATGTGCCTATACCGCCTTCCTTCCCCACTACCATCAGCATTAAATGAAGCTTTTGCAATTATCTAAAGATTTGAATACCTTGAGGTGGTCTGATCAAGCCTGCATGTCTGACTGTCCTCTAATGTCTATAAACAGTCCTGGTATAGTGCACAAATCCAAGTTATTTATGTAAAACTTGGCCTATTTATTAAATTATCATTTATATTATTATTATTTACTAATTTTAACTGCGGTAGCCCATTGTATTGAACCACAACCCATACTGTACAGGTCTGACCTGAGCAGACTGAATTCTGCCTATGGGTAACTACACTTACTAATTAGCACCTACGAGCAAAATTTCCTAATTGGATAAGGCTAATTGTGTGAATAAAATCTTTCTTTTTATAACTAAAACAGTTTGTGGCTTTTGCTTTGTTTTATTTTGACATTTTTTTTTTTAGTTTTTGAGTGGTTTTGAAACACTGGTAGTGTCCTTCAAACTTGTCTTTTACAGAATCAATAGCAGAATACACTAAATTACACTAATTAGTTACTGCATAGAACTGCAATTAGGTGTTATAACCTATAGCAACAAATCAGATTCCAGTCTACTGCAATCAAAGTTAGTAGACCATGACTATATGAATGCTTACATAGTGTGCTAGGTTCTGCATAAAACCAATAATAAAGAGCAATGCGGTATATTCCCTAAGCTTTACTAAAACTGAAGAGTGCAAAATCTGGTGCAATTCTGTAGCGAAACCAATCAGCTTCCAGGTTTTATTGCCAAAGTTTAATTGAACAAGCTGAAGTTTGAAGTTGACTGGCTACAATGCACAGCTGCACCAGCTTCTCAGTACACCCGTTTTAGAAAATCTCCCATACTGTGTTTAGTTGAAAGAACTTTGAATAACATGCAAGCTGATTTACAAACAAAGATGAGAATATTCACACACTGAATTGGGAGAAAATGTTTTCAATTATAATGTGCAGATAAAATAAGTAAAAAAAAATTGATTTTCACACAATTGGATAATTTAAGTGAATATTCACAAAATGTACTGTATAAAGCAGAGTTTCTCAACCAGGGTTTCATGGAACCCCAGGGTTCCTCCAGAGGTTGCTAGGGGTTCCTTGAGCAATGATCAATTTCTACCTCTCAGATAAATTCCCAATGACACCATTGATCTTTTTAGCTATCTGTAAGGGGATAATTCTTCCCAATGACCACAAGTGTAAGGAGAATTCTTCCCATTGACCATAACACTAATGTATCATGAGTTGTAGATTTTTAATTTTTAGCAGGTGTTCCTCCGAGACCGGAGAATTATTTCAAGGGTTCCTCTGTGTTGAAAAGGTTGAGAAAGGCTGGTATAAAGTAATGGTGTTCAAGAAAATATATTTTACAGCATAAGTGTTGGCCTTTTATCTAGGATCATATTAGGTGTATCTCTACATCTAAACTTTTATGAAAGGTAGATACCTTGACCTGGACTTATAGTAAGAGGACCAAGTCTTTTGCAAAGTCCTTAGAAATTAGGTATTTGGCAGTTCTATTGGACTGGTCTGCACCCCTGGTATTTTAATTGGGCAAAAAACATTTATTCTAAAGTATATCTAAAGCCAAACCTTATTTTTTTTTTCATTCTGGATAAAGTAGGGTTTTTTTGCTATCTGTGACCCATTAGACAGACTTTTCTTCACTTCCTGTCCTGTCCTGTAGACTCAACAGGAGGTGAGAGAATATCTTTCCAATGTGAAATAACTAAATATTCCCATTTCAAGACTTACCCACTAATTCTGTTTTGGTGGCAGCTCGACAATTTGAGACTTACCCTCACTTTCATTTCCAGCGACACTGGTGATCAGGAGGACAATTCAAGTGAATCTCCCTAACGGGATTCAGAAAGTAATAAAAACATGATGGTGGTTCTAGCTCCTCACCATTCTACAAAAGAGAGAAAAAGGAAGGCGCACGCACAAAAAACACAAGAAGACAGGACATGATAAAATGAAGGCACAAGGCAGGATGAAATCTGACGCATTTCGGGGGCGAAGCTCTGAGGAAAGGGGTGCGCCCCGAAACGCGTCAGCTTTCATCCTGCCTTGTGCCTTCATTTTATCATGTCCTGTCTTCTTGTGTTTTTTGTGCATGCGCCTTCCTTTTTCTCTCTTTTGTAGTACCTTTTTTATTCCGAGGAGGGCAGCACACATCCGGTCACCCCATCCTTCCCACATGGTTGCTTGCCATCTTGAGGAACTTTAGCGCTAGATTTCATCTATCCTCACCATTCTATCCAAATCCAAATAAAACATTTTGCCTTTAGTTATACTTTAGACACTGTTTTCAAAACAGTTGCAGGCCATGTGCATTACCTAAACTGAAGTAGCCGGCACCATAAATTTATATTGGGATCACTACTCAAAACACATGCAGAGGTTTGAAGTGTTTGGGTAATATCACTGGCTTCTCTGCTGATTGCAGTGTTTTCACAGTTCTGTATCTTACAGAGAACACCAGGGAGGTTATCAGTAATAACATCTTGGAGCTGATTTACTAATGCATATTTGCATATGTGTTAGCAAGCAAGTCGGCTACTTTTTTTTACATTTTAATGTAAAAGTAAATTTAGCTTAATTTTCCTGTAACATTTACTATAGTCACCCTAGTTAACAAATGGCAATTTATGCTTCATACTCTGTCAAAGTGTTGGATGACTATATTTATGTATTAGTACCTTGCTATATGTTTACATGCACATTATATTCACTTCTGAATAGCACTGCTTCTACCATGATGAAGCCAGAGAATATTAAAGCACTTGTGAACATACAATGTTATACTGTAGATACTTTCTAATACAGTTATAACTATACAGACACCACAATTGCCTTTGCCTAGTATCAGACATTACCTTTATTATCTTTTTTACAATGGTAAAATGTCCAGTCATGTGACCATGTATCTCTTCTTCCTGATAGTAGGGGGCAGGGTTACAGGATACTGTGCAGACACACACACACACACTGTGCCAATATTGCAAAGTCTGTTCAGCCTGAGGCAAGATGCAGGCTGTGCTTGAGCAGGGGATGTGTTCAGGGGTAGGCTGTAATTGGGAGGGGGCCTGTTCAAGAGGTGGGCTGTGATTGATCAGGGGGTGTGGCGGCTGAATATACTGCCCACTTAAGGCATGCTGTGTGTCTGCACAGTGTCCCGTATCTGTGAGTGGCCAGCGAAAGGATGCAAATGGAAAATGCTAACACACTTCTGTGCTTTGTGTGATCAGTTTAGAAGAAGGAAGAAAGGTCTGGAAGGCTCAGCCAGGTACTTTAGGTGGAAGAAGTACATGAACATGATAGAGACTAGGGGTTGATTTACTAAAGACTGTGCGCTTTGCAAAGTGCAGTTGCTCCAGAGCTTAGTAAATGAGGTAAAGTTTCACATGCAAGGAAAATAAAAAAAGATGCATTTTTACTTGCACATGATTTGATGATGGAAGTCATCAGAGCTTCTACTCATTTACTAAGCTCAGGAGCAACTGCTCTTGCAGAGTGCAACTACATTTTGCAAAGTGTACAATCTATTTGCCTTTAGTAAATCAACCCCTATGATTTATAAAATACACTTATGTGAACACACATATTGGAAAAAAACTCTTTAGAGTAGCATACACTTTACGATGTGGATTCAGGTATATGGTTGTCAAAAATGTGATCCTAACTTCTACATACAAACAGAATTATCCCTTTAAAATATATCTCTACCTCTTTTTTTGCAGTATGCATAAAGTAGGTAATAGAACCTCTATCATTTTTTCCCTGTTTGTGTCCCCATTCGGGAGATTTGCCTTCAATCCATGTCCCAAAGGCACAACAGGAAGTGAGAGGAAATTCTTAAAACTGACGGGAATCCATCTTGGCCAGCTGTCACTGGAACATGTATCCCTGTTTGGAAGATTTCCCTCACATCCTGTTCCAGTTACAAATGTAAAATATTGATTTTCCAATCACTGTCTGTCTTTCCATACGTTATTCAAATCTAGAAAAAAAAAAAAGATTTGTTTGGTGATACACATGAACACAACTGATGGCAGTAAATGTCATATCATTTACATAATGCTTTAATATGTGCTTTGAACTCTTTTTTTCCCATATAGAACACAGAACAACAGGAAGCACAGACCAAGGGAGGAGGGAAATCAAGAGTGAGAGAGGTCAATGGTCAGGTTACTGGTGAGAAGTCTAAACTAAGGTTTCTGGGCTCCAGTCATTATGTATGCCCAGCAGGTCACCTTCGTTGTATTGCCTCTGGTGGGAACATTTACCAAGCAAGTTAAATAGATGAATTCACCTGTGCTTGAGTGGGGAAAGCCATAACATTACATGTTGTAGTCTTCCAAGACCAAGATCCATACCAAAAATACCCTGGTCTGAAGCATTGCCACATGATATCTGGACCAGTGGAGGCTGGGGTCTTATCCTTTGTAAAGTGCAGGCAAGAAAACAGAAGGCTGGTCTTTACTTTTGGTTGTAGCAAGAAATCTCCTATCATAGTATTTGTATTACATGTATTTTGGTTACATACAGTTTGCAAAGAAGAAAATTAAGTATTCTTAACATAACAACACCTCTAGTTTAAGACCATTGCCACATGCCAAAGAATACAAGAGACAGCACAGAGTTCTGACGGGACTGTGTAGGCAATGATCAAGAGGATAAGGTGTAGAGATAAAAAGTATACATTTTATTGTCACATCATATAAAAACTTGTAGAAAAAAGATTACCAAGGTGGAAAGGAGCCCACACTCAAATGTTCAAACGTTTCCCTGCTTGGATGGTTCTGACCTCTACAGGGTTATAAAAGGATCCTGAGATATATATACTTTTTCTCCTACCTATCCTTGAACAAATTAGTGTTGTGTCTCATGGCCAGTAGCCACCTCATATGATCTAAACCTCCTCATCCTTCTTTGAACGTTTGAGCGTAGGCTCCTTTCCACCTTGGCCCCATTTGTCTTGTGGTGGGGGGGTTCCCTGGGACTCTGTCGGCTCCCTGTGATCTTTTATTGGCACTAAATACTCTGTTGTATGAAATCCAAAACCTCTCCGACGAAGACTGTTACCAGTCGAAACGTTGGATCATTCAGTACAACCTAGTATTTTCCATGCCGCAAACTTTTGTACCGTGTATATGTGCAGTAATCTTTTTTCTACAAGTTTTTATATGATGCGGCAATAAACTGTATACTTTTTATCTCTACACCTTATCCTTTTGATCATTGCCTACACAGTCCCATCAAAACTCTGTCCTGTCTATTTTGGTTACAAGGTCTAAAATCTCTTATAACCACAAAATGTTGTGCTCTATGCATCGTGTACTTTTTTCCTTGCTTAGCTATGAAGGCTACTAGGAATAATTTTACAGAACTGTCAAAATTACATTTTATATCACTGTACATTTGCAGTTGTTTAATTGTTTATGTTGACTTTTTTTAAAGCATTTATAGAGAAATTGGAAACAGTCACTTAAGACCGTTACAATTACCACATATAATTATAAGAAGTTTTATTGGTTTTGTATATTTTTTTTATTATTGTCTGGGCTAGAAGAACAATTCTATAAAGATATGATTTTTTTAGGGATCACCTAAAGGCACACAGAGTGGGAGAAGCAGGACAATTTGGGGTAGGGAGCTCCAGAGGAAGGGAGAAGATCTGGAGAAATTCTGGGGGAAAGCATGGGAGGAAGTGATGAGCGAGCTAGAGACCAAGAGGTCTTGGGAAGAAGCAATGTGGTCAGTCTGGGTTGTATTTTGGGAATATTAAGCATGTACATGTGACATATTGCATTACGTTATTATGTAGTCATCAATCTAGTCAGCAGGTGGAACTAGGCTCCTTTTTACAAGTTTCCCTATACCCAGGGCCGCTGATAGGGCAATACAGCTGGCCCTCCTGTACCAGGCCCGGGCCCAGTCAGTTCAAAGGGGGGCTCAGGCACCTGCTGAGCAGGAAGGCTTGCTGTACTGCCTTGTTGCCAATTCTGGTGCCTTCCTCTGCAGATTTCTCTCCAGATTGTTTTTTTTATCTCCAACTGCACTGCAGTGGGATTGGCATCTGCTCCCCCCCTTGCTGTTCGGGCCCCCCTGTTTACCCTCTCTCCCATAGCGTTCCCAGCCTCCCTCCTCTCCTCTGTCGCAGTTAGCGACTCTGCAGGCACACAGGGGGATTGTATCAGGATGAGGGGGGGGGGGCTGTAAATATGTCCCATTTCCTGGCCCCATCCTTTTCTGAATGAACACAGTGAGTGATTGGTACCAATCGCTCTTTTGTCCATGCATTGCTGAAGCACAGTAAATTGTGTTTACTATTTTACTATGCTTCAGTTTGTGAATGAACAGGAAGCCTCTCAGCACAATATAATCATTTTCCCCATGGCTTCAAGGCATACCATTGTGGCCATGGAACTTTAACACAAATATGATTTGATATTTTTAAAAGGGGGGGGGGCCTGTCAGGTAGGCTGTATGGGGACAAGTGATTTCTAACAGCAGCCCTGCCTGTATCTTCTTACCTTATTGTAGTAAAAAGCCTGTTATCCATAGAGCTTAATGGCTCAAGCTGAAATCTATACACACAACTGAATGACTCTTCACAAGGAATTGTTGTTTTTTTGGATTATTCTATCTGAGATTTCAGTTAGACAGCACGTCTCAAGCCAATGCTGCCTTTAGCTAGCCCAAGATAACCTGGAAATCCTTTGCTATGTATTAAATGTTTATTTTAAAACTGAACGATATATATAAAATATGTCATGGGTTGTGTTCCCAACAGCCTTGCCGTGCTAGTCTTTTGATATTTTATAAATCCTTTGCTAGAATATGGTGTTCAAGGATTTTCATCCTGCCTCTGTATCTCCCCTAGATGCAAGCCTGTATAGAAGTAATGCACTGCCACAGGCACAGCCATGCATGGGTTTGTGGAAATTAGCATTCAGCTAACAGCAGTCAGCAGTAACAGTGATAATAACCCTAAGCACTGTTGTCTGTGACAGCAATAATAACCCTAAGCACTATTGTCGGTAACAGTGATAATAACCCTAAGCACTATTGTCGGTAACAGCAATAATAACCCTAAGCACTGTTGTCAGTGACAGCAATAATAACCCTAAGCACTGTTGTCGGTAACAGCGATAATAACCCTAAACACTGTTGTTGGTTTCAAAGATATTAGCCCTAAGCACTGTTGTCGGTTTCAGCGATAATAACCCTAAGCACTGTTGTCGGTGACAGCGATAATAACCCTAAGCACTGTTGTCGGTTTCAGTTATAATAACCCTAAGCACTGTTGTCAGTGACAGCGGTAATAACCCTAAGCACTGCTGTCAGTGACAGTGATAATAACCCTAAGTACTGTTGTCAGTGATCACGATAATAACCCTAAGCACTGTTGTCAGTGACAGCGATAATAACCCTAAGCACTGTTGTCAGTGACAGCGGTAATAACCCTAAGCACTGCTGTCAGTGGCAGTGATAATAACCCTAAGCACTGTTGTCAGTGACAGCGATAATAATCCTAAGCACTGTTGTCAGTAACAGCGATAATGATCCTAAGCACTGTTGTCAGTGACAGCGATAATAACCCTAAGCACTGTTGTCAGTGACAGCGATAATAACCCTAAGCACTGTTGTCAGTGACAGTGATAATGATCCTAAGCACTGTTGTCAGTGACAGTGATAATAACCCTAAGCACTGTTGTCAGTGACAGCGATAATAAACCTAAGCACTGTTGTCAGTGACAGTGATAATAACCCTAAGCACTGTTGTCAGTGACAGCGATAATAACCCTAAGCACTGTTGTCAGTGACAGTGATAATAACCCTAAGCACTGTTGTCGGTGACAGTGATAATAACCCTAAGCACTGTTGTCAGTGACAGTGATAATAACCCTAAGCACTGTTGTCAGTGACAGCGATAATAATCCTAAGCACTGTTGTCAGTGACAGTGATAATAACCCTAAGCACTGTTGTCAGTGACAGCAATAATAACCCTAAGCACTGTTGTCAGTGACAGCGATAATAACCCTATGCACTGTTGTTGGTGACAGCGATAATAACCCTAAGCTATGTTTTCGGTGACAGCGATAATAACCCTAAGCCCTGTTGTTGGTGACAGCGATTATAACTTTAAGCTCTCTTGTCAGTGACAGCAATAATAACCCTAAGCACTGTTGTCAGTATAGCCATGTGTCCCCTTGAGAGTGGCTGGTAGTAGTGGTTCACCTTATAGCTGCCCTCACACCATATTTCACACGTCCGGAGACACTGACCAGGCTGGCTCTTGTTTTTGATGTTTTATTTAGGGGAAATAACTTGGATGGGGATAAGGGATGACTGTGGGGTGCCCAAAGAGTTATAGTACACAAATTCCATATACACTCCTGTATATAGGCATTTTTACTGCAGACTATCCCTCTGCAGACTATTACTCCTCACAACTCCTCACAACTCTTCCTCACAACTCTTAGTAAATCATCACTCCATTACTTCACTCCAGCACTGCACTTGGTTTCCAGCTTGAAAGGAAATTTATCAAGCTTCTCTGTTCCATTCTCTTCACCACGGCTAGCACATGGCGAGGCCTACTCTCAGCAGAACCTCCGGAACACCCATTACAGGCCAGGGATCACGTGCCCCTGAATGTGTAGCAAAAAGTACTTGAGTGCTGGCTGGGCCTTTGATAGGCTACAACTCCCAGCCCATCCCTTTTCCAGGTCCCATCGACCTGCTTTTCCTCAGTGACTCTCCTTTTCCTGAACTGACTCCCAAGGCTTCCACAGACTGTCCATTATTCCTCTCCCAGCCTGTTCCAGCACTTTCTCTTGCAGTTCCCAGGGTTCGTCACACACCAAACCGGTGCATCACTTTAAAGTCTCTCACTGTGTACCACCTCCGCTGTTCTCCTGTTCCACTGTGTGACTCCAGGAATCACCACCACTCCTGGCTGCACCCGAACCTTCAGGCCCCAAGTTTGCCCTCCCCAGACTGGGGCGACCTCCCGGGTAGGGGCCTACACAGCACCTCTGCAACATCTCCAGATTTCGACCCGACACTTCTCCCCAGATTAGGCTGACTCAGAGTATTTAAGGAGACCTGCCCCGTGACAATCTTGCTTGGGGATTGGTCAGGGCTCCCTAGGAAACTCCAGATGGCTCCACCTATCTCCCAGCTCTCTGACCAGAAACCCTCCTCCAGGTTTCTAGAAAGAAGTGAATCTGTCAAGTCCACTCAATCCTCACTGAGCCACTCCTCCCGGCCCAGATCAAAACATTCAGGCCTGCTCTTACACTTACAAATTTTACCTCCCCTAGCAAACCCTGCTAGAAAAATGCACCTACGCTATGGGGGCACTACATCAGTGACAGCAATAATAACCCTAAACAATGGTGTCAGTTAAAGTGATAATAACCCTAAGCACTGTTGTCGGTGACAGTGATAATAACCCTAAGCACTGTTGTCGGTGACAGTGATAATAACCCTAAGCACTGTTGTCGGTGACAGTGATAATAACCCTAAGCACTGTTGTCAGTAAGAGCGATAATAACCCTAAGCACTGTTGTCAGTGACAGCGATAATAACCCTAAGCACTGTTGTTAGTGACAGCGATAATAATGCTAAGCACAGGAGTCAGTGACAGCGATAATAATGCTAAGCACAGGAGTCAGTGACAGCGATAATAACTCTAAGCACTGTTGTCAGTGACAGCGATAATAACCCTGAACACTGTTGTTAGTAACAGCGATAATAATCCTAAGCACTGTTGTCAGTGACAGCGATAATAACCCTAAGCACTGGTGTCAGTGACAGCAATAATAACCCTAAGCACTGTTGTCAGTGACAGCAATAATAACCCTAAGCACTGGTGTCAGTGACAGCGATAATAACCCTAAGCACTGTTGTCAGTGACAGCGATAATAACCCTAAGCACTGTTGTCAGTGACAGTGATAATAACCCTAAGCACTGGTGTCAGTGACAGCCATAATAACCCTAAGCACAGTTGTCAGTGACAGCAATAATAACCCTAAGCGCTGGTGTTAGTGACAGCGATAATAACCCTAAGCACTATCGTCAGTGATAGAGATAATAACCCTAAGAACTGGTGTCATTGGCAGAAATGATAAACCCTCCCAGTCCCCTATATAGCTGTCACTGTCAGCATAACCCCCCCTCATTGGACTCAGTGGGTGCAGTTATAACCCCACTCCCCCTTCATAGATGTCAGTTGGTACAGTAATAACCCCACTCCCCCTTCATAGGTGTCAGTTGGTACAGTAATAACCCCGTTCCCCCTTTATAGCTGTCAGTTGGTACAATAATAACTTCAATCCCCCTTTATAGGTGTCAGTTGGTGCAGTAAAAACACCACTCCCCCTTCATAGGTGTCAATTGGTCTCCACTCCTCCTTTAAAGTTGTCAGCTGGTACAGTAATAACCCCACTCCCCCTTTATAGGTGTCAGTTGGTACAGTAATAACCCCATCCCCTTTATAGGTGTCAGTTGGTACAGTAATAACCCCACTCCCCCTTCATAGTTGTCAGCTTGTACATTGATAACCCCACCCCCTTCATAGGTGTCAGTTGGTACAGTAATAGCCCCACTCCCCCTTCATAGGTGTCATTGAATAGCATTGGTGTTCAGTGGTTACTTACCTATAAACAAAAATAGCATTGGTGTTCAGTGATTACTTACCTGTATACATTCTCCTGCTCCTCTTGTTGGGCCATTACTATATCATCTCTTCAGGTAGAGAGTGTTCCAGCACTCATGACCTCTCTGTCACTCTGCAATCAACGGGTGACTCGCAGGCACAAAAATATGTCCAGCAGGCTACAAGTGGTTTCAAGTTGGACATCCTTATTAAAAACTGATTCTAACATGTGATTAAAAGCAAATGCTTTTGTTGCATACTTTAGCATTTGGGACAGACTGACTGTTCCGAAATGCTTGCAGTCAGCCATGAGGCCACAAGGCCTTCTCCTGAGATGCACCTAAAAGGTAAGAAATATTCTTCAAAAAAATATTTTTAGATATGCTGTGCGACTGGAAACACATACAAACATATAATTGGGTTTTCCTAAATTTGACTGCAAAAGTGCAAACATACTTTAAAATGTTGCTTTTGACCATATTCACATTTTGCACCTGCTTATATATTGTGGGGTAGATGGGCATACGTGTTGGTGACTGTAATCTAGGCAAGCAAATATGTCTAAATTCACCTCCATGTTACAAATGTATCTAGTAATGTTTCCTATGTATATGGTTTCCTAATTACTGAATAGTATTAATTAGGCTTAAATCTAATGTGTCATTACAACAAGTTAATAAAGAAATAAATATGGGAAACCCATATTTAATTTTAATTAACATGTATTAACACCTAATTTTAAAATAAATAACTATATTCACAATATGTTTTTTTTGCAGTATTCCGTGATACACATCTCAAAGCTGACAATTCTGCTCTATATTTTTAAAAATACTGAGAAAAAAAAAACCTGAGAGAAATATAGATGCTGCCATTGCTGCTCACCTTCCGGAACATGATAGTTGCCTGACTTTCATAACCGTGCTCAGGTTTTATTATAATCTCATTACAAATCAAGACAGTTGATTCCATTTTGGCATCACTGGCTGAATATTTGTTCCATCGTGGTTAGTGGCTCACAAACGATTGAACCTAGAATTTGGCAATTTTTCAGAAGGGTTAGCGCAGGTTAATTTTAAAACTTGAAATAAACAGCTAAATGAGTACACAGATTAAATACATATAAGGGAGCTGTTTTACCTGTAAAAGTTTTTGTGTCTATTCGGTTCTGAGCTAAATTGGTAACCTCACATTTTTCTACTGCAGTAAAGCAACACAGCTAGATCGCCTCTCTGCCTCGGCCTGTGAATGGACAGAGAAGGAACAGCAGCAGCACAGTGATAGGTCATCCCTATTCATACTTTACTCTTATCTCCTATCCGAGTGCTTCTTGACAACTTAAATGCACTGAAGTATGGCTAACTGGCTCCTAGTGCTGTTTCTCTCTCTCCCATTACAAGAGGCTTCTACAAAATCAAAATTGACATACCTACACTAGTTAATAGAGCTGAGCGAACCCGGACTGTAAAGTTCGGGTCCGTACCGAACTTTGGGGTGTCCGGGACCCGGACCCGAACCCGGACTTTTCAAAAAAAGTCCGGGTTTGGGTCCAGGGTTCTGGTATTGTATTACATGTGTTGAATAGCTGCCAAGGGCAGCCAATCAACAAGTGTTTCACTGCTTTTCCCTGAGAAACAATCACAGCCATGCCTACTAATGGCATGGCTGTGATTGGCCAGTGCACCATGTGACCCAGCCTCTATATGGGGCTGGAGTCCCTGTGCTGCATGTCATATGCTCTCAGGATAGTTTAGGGAGAGGATGCTTCTGGCTCTGTGAGGGACAGATTGCAGATATTATAGAACATCTCATCCTGCATTACTGAACGATCTGACTGGACTAGGTAGAGTCTGTTGCTTTAAGGGAAAGATTATTCTTCTAAAATCATCTCCAACTTGTACAGGGAAAGGTTCCAGCTGTTGCTTTAAGGGAAAGATTATTGTTCTAAAATCATCTGCAAGCTCCATTCACTAAATGTATTGTAGCTGCATAGAGCCATATTAGTGTTATAAAATCATGTCCAAGCTCCTTTCACTAAGTGTATTGTAGCCACATAGAGCCATATTAGTGTTATAAAATCATGTCCAAGCTCCATTCACTAAGTGTATTGTAGCCGCATAAAGCCATATTAGGCCCCGACTCGAACCCGGACTTTGTCCCGAAGTTTATTATTATTTAATACATATTAATGAATGCATAACTGTATAAATCTGTACTTTTTCTCTATGTGTAAATTTCAGTTTCCCGCTCTTGCTCTATAATATACATTCAAACATGTAAATGACTTGCTCACCAGCCAGTGCAGACAAGTATTTTTTTGGTGAATTTCTGGAAAAGTTTGCAGTCATAGGCTAGTGTAGGAATTGGGACAAATGAATATGAACAGGCATGAATGCCCCATTTGAGTATCTTTCTCCATTGAAATCAATGAAGAGGGGAGCTAACATTTGCAATTTATATCATGTCTTCAATAAATTCCCCCAGAACATTTCCAGGATCGTTGAAATGTTGGAAATTATATCAGTAAAAAACACTGTTTCTAAGAAGTATTCTAAGAACCCTAAACTCACATTTAAAAGTAAGGATGAAAACACTTGAAAGCGGTATTTAACCCAAAATTTTAACTTATAATAATAATAAAGGTTATAATAAGTCTTACCTGTAGGTACCTTCAAAACCATTTAAAGCTCCACTGTGTAGTAGATTGAGATGCCAGCCCTGGCTAATGACATCATACATAGATGCGCAGTGCACTGTGCATTTACAACTTTCATGTGCGTGTGTGATGCCATTGCGGCCCGGCCATTCAAGCGACCGGAGAGCACTAGCCTGGGGGGAACGGAAGAAAGAGCCAGTAGTGGTGACAGCTCAGTGCTGGAAGGCTTTGTTTTACAGGTAAGTCTGTCATAATGGGCTAATATGTGTTGCATACCAACACATTATGGCATAAAACACCGGAGACGGTTTAAAAATAAAGAAGCAGAGTTCCATACCACTTTAAATTATTTGATTGATGTGAACAGGTTTCTGGTAAGAAACATGTTCTTTGCGGCTGCAAAACGCAGGAAAACTGACAGCTGGGCTCTCAGAAAATTGTATAATGACCACAGCAAAGAAAGATTGACTGATTTTACACAAGGTAATAAATATAGCAGTGTAACAAGTAAAATACTATAAGTGCCACCTGTAAAACTTCACAAGGGCCCTTTGGGATGTAGGGGATCATGTACATAAAATGTAGGATGGGTGGGTGCCAAGTGGGTCATCAAGTGAATCTGAGTACTGCTTATTACTAGGGCAAGTGAGAAATAGAAGGAATTCTTCATGATACGGTACCTGTTCCCACTGACTAAGGGGAACTGAGGGTCCAAAAAATATTCATGCATTGTGCCCTTTCCATGGTATGTCAGCAACCGAATCTTTGTGGAGAACATACAGTGTAGCTCCTACAGATATATTAGCAATGTAACTGGCAATTATGATTTTGCATACACATATTTTGTATTTTGTGCCATACAATGATAACATTGAAGTTCACTCACCACCTCCCCTCCAAAGAAGAATCTTCAATAAGTGTGTAAGAGAACAAGATAGCTAATTATAAGAGGACAATTACCAAAAAGAAGACCTGCAAACACTAAATTGATGCAATTTGAGCATTTGGAGTTGTTTTTGCAATACACATTTGCTTCAAACGAAAGAACTTGCACTAACAATTTGACTCAATTGCATAAAAAGTGTAGCGTGTTCTATAATTACGAAGTAAAGTGGCTAGAAAACTGATGCAGTTCAGATTTTCACAAATTACATCCATTTAGGAAGAGGTGCACAAATCATGTAATACCAAACTGAAATCAGTGAAATTCAAATCATATTCATTAAACATTATTCAGTATGTGATATATATATATATATATATATATACACATTATATATTATTGTATATTTATATATAGTACAACAGTTTTAGACCCATTAGGATCCTTCTTGTTGTACCTGATGAAGGATCCTTACGGTCCTAAAGTGTAGTACTAATGAGTTTGTAATTCTTTACAAATTTACAAGGTGCTGCAATTTAGATTATATAATATATAAAGTATATACACACATAGCATTCACAAGAATGCTTTTTTGCTTAGCTTGTTAAAGCTTGATAAATCCAAACTGGGTGAATATTCACTGTTTTTCTGTCTATCTGCATGTTTATTTATCTACCTACAGGAAATTCTACCTATAATTTATTTCTGAATATATTTCCTAATAGGCACAGAGCCTGAAATGTGAGAAACCATTTGCCAAGCTGCCATCTTTTTGGATGCCACCACCAGGGCTATGTTTTTACTTTTTGTCCCCTAGGCTGACAATTTTGTATCAGCACCCTTCTCCCCATTGGACTAGTTAGCCTTAGTATTAAACTGACAAGATCGGACATGAGAACTGCAAAATCACATACATGAGGGCATAGAGCCAAAAAGATAAAGTTTTAACACAATTTTTCTTTACTATACCTACAACCAGAAGAGTAGGCTGTAGTCACACTACTCTTGAAGCAGTACAATTTTAGGAGTAAGAATTCAGGGTAGGTGAAATATAAGTAATAGTATACTATTCCATTAGCACATGGATGTAACAATCCATTTGCCTTTGCAAGGGGTCATCGGGTGTGAATGAGGCCTTACTGTGCAAGGAGAGCAACAATTAGGACTGAATGATGTAGGCAGGCTGGAAGGCATTAATGGACCTTATAAGAGAATATTTTGCAGTCAATAAAAAAGATGTGTGGGTGACTGTTAGCTGCCCCAGGTATCCCTGTTTTGTAAGCATTTTTCTGAAAATTACTGTTCAGAAATCCAACCCTTATTATACCCACTTACTAATCCTAGCCTAAGTAACCAGTGCAGTACTATAAGCAATATTCTAAATTAAGAAACTGAAGGTATTGCCTGAACCCTTGCTTTACCAGTTGCTTCTAAATGAAAGCGAATCCAAAGTCCAATACACCACACTAGTAATGGGGAGCTTTGTGATCCAGCATAAAAGTCTTGTATATATAGTTTCCTTTTCCAGCAGCTGACTGCAAATCCTCACAAGGAAATGTATACTGAAAAAACAATGCAAAGGCTGAGTGCAAGAGTATCAGTGGGTGAACAGGAAAGCTGGAATCAATGTTTGCAGCTCACATTGGGGAGTGGCCAAGAAAACACCAATTTGTGCCCTGGCTGACAAGCTCACATAGCAGGAATCCGCAGTTGACTTCTAAGAGGTCTTCAACAACAAATCCCATGGTTGGGTGTACCATGCTCAACAGCAATGCTGTTGAATAATGGGAGTCCACATGGTGCAGGGTAAGGAGGTGGATCAAAATAGTGGTAAGTGGCCAAAAAAACCCTAATTTGTGCCCTTGGTGACAAGCTTACATAGTGGGAATTCACAGTCAACTTTCAAGGAGGAACTAATGGAGGAAGCAATGCATATTCTGAAACATGTTGTGTTTTACTGATTTTAATAAATGTTCATTTATCTAACATTTTTGTGATCCACCTCCTTACTCTGCACTGTGTGTTCTCCCATTGCCCATCAGCATTATTGTTGAGCATATTACCTTGGGATGTGTTTCAGAAGACCTCTCGGAAGTTGACTGTGGATTCCTGCTATGTGAGCTTGTCAGCCAGGGCCCAAATTGGTGTTTTTTTGGGCACTAGCCAAGGTGAGCTGCTTGCATTGATTTCAGTTTTCCTGTTCACCTACTGATACTCTTAGATGCAATCCACCTTTTGTGTTGCTTTTCTCTAAAAGAAAGAGGGAATAACATGAAACACAAATGCCGGTGATAACTGAAGTTTCACTTATGATGAGGCAGCACCGATGGATACTGATATGCTGCACTGATGTGCACTGATATGCTGCACTGATGGGCACTGATTGACTGCACTGAGGGGCACTAATGAGTCTGCACTGATGGGTACTGATATGCTTTATGTTAATATTGTTAAAGTTGTTGTTAATATTTTGTTTTGTAACTTAATTCTGCATTATACATTTAACAGTGTCAGTTCATGAGATAATTTACGAGGGCATGTTTAGGGGCGGGGCAGAGTAGGGGTTGGGTGGGGCAACTGGTGGTGAGTAACTCTTAAGGCCTGGCTAGTAGCTCAGAACTTGAAATTATGAGCCCTGATATATACAATATATATATATATATATATATATATATATATTTTTTTTTTTTTTTTTTTTTTTATCCCCAAAATAATTTTGCATGAAAAACAAACAGGTTTCTAGGCCATGCAAAGACGCTGTGCGAAATTATACATACACACAAAACAGGTTGGCAACTGTAGACCAGTAGAGATAGCTCTTTAAAGGAGATTTTCATAGATAAAATCCATTAGGCAAAGCATAATAATGTACATTGACCTATACCAGTGATAAGCAATTAGCGGACCTCCAGATGTTTTAAAACTACAAGTCCCATCATGCCTCTGTCTCTGGGTGTCATG
The DNA here is from genome assembly GCA_018402905.1 of Glandirana rugosa. Taxonomy (NCBI): domain Eukaryota; kingdom Metazoa; phylum Chordata; class Amphibia; order Anura; family Ranidae; genus Glandirana; species Glandirana rugosa. The sequence goes on along the minus strand of BLSH010031194.1, from coordinate 54,406 downwards.
CTTGTGGTTGTCAGAGTCTTGGGAATTGTAGTTCTGCAACAGCTGGAGGTCCGCTAATTGCATATCCCTGACCTATACCAACCAACCAGATTGTATCTTTCTGTGGTTTAGAGTGGACAAAAAAATGTTCAATTCAGGTTGGAGGCCACTATTCACCAAAGCCAAAGATTTAGTGATACTAAATAAGTTCAGCAGTGGATTAACAAGAAAAGAAGATAGAGACGTATTGGAATTCAAGAGAAAATAGAAAAATAAAATCTAGAAAGAGGAACTGCAGGGGGAGGGGGGACCAAAAAAAGATCAAGCAAAGGGCATTATCTTTTCTTTGAATATAGGATGTGTATTTGGTATATGTGTGTGGGTGTAATGAATAGGAGGAGACAGGCATATGTGACAAATTATACATTGTGTTTCTTTAGCTTGGGTAATATCAGTGGAAACTGCACACGATGCTAGTGAAAAGTAAGGCATATCTACATGTCTTGTAAAACCAGAATCCATTAATCCATGCAGTTTCCAAACGGTTCTCCATCCCTCCTCTGGGATGATGGCTGTGTCTGTACATTTTTACATTCAGATCTTATTACAACCTTAGGATAGAAAAGTATACAAGCACATGCAAGCAATGTCAAAGTTGCCTTAAATTTGAAATAGAACATTAAAACAACATATGTTTCCATTTGAATGGTTACCTTCAATTTTTCTCTTTTTTTAAAAAAAGAAGCCGCATAAAAGATGCTAACAATTATCATTTTGGCACCTTAGATTACTAATGTTTGCTAGGTATCATATTTCCTGGTTGCTGGAGTAGTACTTGTTTCCTGGCGTTAAGTAGTCTACTTGGCAACGTGGCAAGTCCATACAGAATAATATGGAAGTTATTGTTCAATAATGTCTTAAATAAAGACATGTTGACTTATAATTGCGCATATTTAATATGCAAAGTCTTAATATAATTATGTAAATTCAATATATCACTTTCTGACCAAGTCAGTGACATAATATGTTAATGGAGAAAAACACCAGGCATAGCTTGACATTTCATAAACTGGCAACTAAGCAAAGAAAAATATATATTTTACATCATTTGTATATTTGTGATTGTGTGGGTTTCCTCCTGCAGCTCTGGTTTCTTCACACAGTTCAAAGCCATACCAGTAGAAAGCTGGCTTCCTATGTAGGGTGTTCTGTAACAAGTGTTTGTTTGCTCAACTCTAGTAAAGACATTAAAATGTGAGCACCAGTGGGCAAAGGCCGATATAAATCATTCAAAATTAAAGTGAAACTACATGCAAAATAAAACTTATATATGCTGCAGTCCATCACTAACATTAATACAGTTGTTTTTGTTTTCTGAACTCCCCTCCCTATTAATATAGTTTATTATATGTTGATCCTGCCAGTGGGCAGTGGGTGGCAATCCTCTTCATTCTGCAGTAAAACTGTGCAGCAGCATTTTCACCCAGTTTTAAACTTAACCACCTCAATACTGGGCACTTTCACCCCTTCCTGCCCAGGCCATTTTTCAGCTTTTAGCGCTGTCACACTTTGAATGACAACTGCGCCGTTATGCTTCACTGTAACCATGTGAAATTTTTATCATTTTCTTCACACAAACAGAGCTTTCTTTCTGTCAGTAAATTTTGTAAATACATTTTTTTTTCTCTTTCACTGATGTGCGTTGATGAGGCTGCACTGATGAGGTGGCACTTATGGGTACTGATGAGGGGGTACTTATGGGCACTGATTAGGTGGCACAGATGAGGATGCACTAATATGCCGCACTTATGGGCACTGATATGTGGCACTGATGAACACTGATAGGCGGCACTGATGGGTGGCACTGGTGGGCACTGATAGGTGACACTGGTGGGCACAGATACGTGACACTGATGGGCACTGATAGGCGGCACTGGTGGTCACTGATAGGCGGCAAGGATAGGCGGAACTGATGGGCACTGATTGGCACTGATGGGCATTGATTGGTGGAACTGATGGGTGGCACTGATGGGCATTAATGGGCAGCATTGATAGGCACTGAAAGCCAGCACTGACTGGCATCACTAATGGGCAATGATTGCTGGCACTGGTGTTGTTTCATTGTAATCAGGGCACTGATGATCAGTGCCCTGATTACTTCTCTTGCTGTCCCCCACGAGGAGATGCCACTGATTGGCTCTCCTCACCAGACATGTCTTCCTGTATTTACATGTGACATGATTGGACACAGCCGATCACATGGTTAAAGAGCCGCTCAGCAGCTCTTTACAAAGATCGGGGGCGGCCGTTCGGGTGCGCCATCATATGAGGTCCACCCAGAACGAGAGCCAAACAGTCCCTCCGTCATTTTATGGTGGGCGGGCGGCAACTGGTTAAAGGAAGGAGCCAACAAATTAAAACCTAACTCCTGCTAACTGTTGTTTAGCAGTTACAGCAACAGTTTTTTTTGTTTTGTTTTTTAGAATAAAGATTTTAGACTGTATGAATAAAAGTTGATTGTAATAAGCACCATCCACAGCTTTATATGGTTTGTTCCAACTCATGTATCTCACTTATGCATAACAGTCTGGTCTACATGCAAATTTGGAAAAAATATGTTATAAGAGGAGCCCAAGTCAGTTTACTGAAATTTAAAATTCATCAGCTACAAACATTGAAGATTGTAGCTAACTTCTAAAAAGCAGACACTTCTCTGTACCAGGATCCAGCGCTGTGCTCACCCGACGGGGCACCGAGGATCGAAGGTGGCATCAGTCACGGTCTAGAAGATATTCACACTGCATGCAGCCGTGACGTCACCGGCACATGCACTCTGAAGGGACTGTATACTCATGCAAATTAGATGGCTGGAGAATGCAAATCCAGAAGGAAGACCGTATAAAGATGGAAGTGCCTGTCAGTGGTGACAGCGCAGCATTGGAAGGCTTTGTTCTAAGGTAAGTATTTCATAATGTGTTGATATGCGATGCATACTGGCATATTATGCCTTCGCCTTGCAGGGTTACAAAAAAAATAGGTGTGATTTACTAGTGCTTTTTTGCGCTGAACAGTACAGTTATTGACCACATACAGTTAGCAGTATAAAATATTTTTTACTTTTAGCAAGCAAAATAAAAAAAAAATGTTTGCACTGAACACTATCAATACAGTTATTGACCACATACAGTTAGCAGTATATGATGTTTTTACTGCAGTGGGTCATTTATTGTAAAATGTTAAAGTGTATTTTAGCAGATTTTAACCAAACCTATCCTCTTAAAAATTATATAAAGCTGCAAAATTAAGACCCCTTTCACACTGGGACGGCCCCTGCGTTAGCGGTAATGCGCCGCTCAATTTAGCGCCGCTTTACCGATGTTTAAGTGGTGCTTTTTCGGCCGCTAGCGGGGTACTTTTAACCCCCAAGAAGGGATTAAGAGCTCCCTTATTGTGGCGCTTCGGAAGTGCTTTTCAGGCCCTTCGGAAGTGCTGGCCATTATTTCCAATGGGCAGGGGCGGTTTGGGAACGCTGTATACAGTGATCCCAAAACTGCCCCAAAGATGCTGCTTGCGGGACTTTTTTTCCCGTCCTGCAAGTGCATCATCCCAATGTGAAAGCACTCGGGCTTTCACACTCGGACGGCATGAGAGGCAGTTTCCAGGTGCTTTACAGGTGCTATTTCTAGAGCTAAAACGTCTGAAAATTGCCTCACTATGAAAGGGGTCTTATGGAAAATAGACACCCTAATTTGTATCAACATACCTTTAAATGCCTAGAAACCCCCTAAACTTGGTGTCCTCTGATATGCAAATACTGATATGCAATGCAAGTACAGATGACAGTTGTCCATCCCCTCTATCCTCCCATGCTTAACTAAAGATTACTGATCCCATCCATCACATGCTAATCAACAGGCATAGGAACAGGAAGGGGTACTTGACTTTATTTACCAAAGTTGATATCTGCACACTAGTTTCCCAGGGAGCTTGAAAAGACATTGTAAATTTTAAAGACTGAGTTTTTTTTCTAAATTCCAGCTTCCCTATGTACCAATATACCATTAATGTACCTCTGTTGCAGAAAAAAAGCTTTCTTTATATTCTAGGGCAGGCTTTACCCCAGCCTCCAGTGCCCTCCTATGGACAATTCCTCCCTTACGTCCTGGTATTTGTCCTTAGGACAAGAAAACTATTAGAAGGTAGTAGTCCAGAAGTTGACTTCATTAACAAACACCCTGCACCTGCCCTCCCCCTCCAGGAGATTGATCCCACTCTCTTCTTTAGTTTCATGCTCCTCCAGTGCAGGCAATGCCAGAGAGCACCATCCTCCCTGAATAAACAGCCAGTGTCTTCATCTGCTGATTGATTGTTTTGCACCTTACCTTCTTTTTGCATAGATTGTTCATTTGACAGGGTGTGCAGGAGCTAAGCAATCACATAACAGCCTATGTGGAGCAAAGCTGTAGTATTTAAAACAGGAAAGTTGTGTCCCTGGAAGCCTGTAAACCTCACTATACACTTTTCAATCGGATTGTACAAAATCCTTTAGATCTACCATCAACTATGTAGTGCAAAAGCCTGCCTGACTGTATAGAGATTGATAGGACGGATAGGTATGTCCTATTATATAGTTTTGATAAATCTAAAGTAAATTGTACAGAGATAGTACAATTAAATTGTATGGTGTATGGCCACCTTTACACAGCTAAAATGAACCAGTCGCACTTTCAATACTATTAATTGTTAACAGCACCCCAAACGCAGAGCAAACACACATTTTGCTGCCTTCAAAAATGTGTGACAAGCTCGGCAAAGTGCACAGTAAAAAAATGTACAAACCACAACACACCAAAGTGCCCCAATGCTGCATTTGTTGCATGTAGGGCAGCCCAATGCCTCTGCATTGAAATCAGTCAGCTGCTCTATGCATGTTGCAGAAACAATGCACAAAAAAGGGTGAACTCCCACTATAGACATTATGTGAATGGGGCCTGAATGTGAAATTGGTCTGTTTACACAAGAATAATGACAGTTGAGTGCCTCCTCCCACTCCCTCCCATGTACTTGTATAAAGCTGGAGATACATTATGCAATCAGATTGTACAATCTTTGTACAATTTCCTTTAGATTTGCCAAAACTATGGAATACGAGGCCTCGCCAGAACAATCCATTCAATTTGTATCAAATCAGACAGGCCCTTGCACTAAATAGCAGTGATCTAAAGGAGATTGTACAGTCAGACTGTACATTATATGCCCACCCTAAAGGAAGATGTAGGAGAGTGGGTGGAAATAACAAAGAAGTGGTATTGTGATGAGGGGGGTGTGATCCAGAGTGGTAAACACACCCTATTCTGTGATGCAGTAAGGCAATGCATGATGGGATATGACATTTCCTAGATGGTCACATGATGTTACAGGAAGTGATGGGCTCAGAATGCCATTTTTCAAATTTTGAACCAAGAGATGCAGATTCAAAGCTGCCATGGACTAGATAAGTGAGAGATAAGCACCTTGGGATGGATTGAATAGAAAAAAACATTAGAAATTTATATTGATTAAGAAAAGTAAAATTCTCTCTAAAAAGGTGAACTTATCCTTTAACCGCTTGCCGACCGCTGGTCGGCATTTGACGGCGACAGAGTGGCTCTGTAAGGCAAAACCCCGTCATATGACGGCGGCTGCCAGATCGCGCACAGTGAGCGCGCGCCACCGGAGGCGCGCCCGCGCGCTCACTGTGTCTGGGGAGGGCCAGGGAGCGGGTGTGGCGGATTCGATCTCCGCCGGCCACCCACGATGTCCCCCCGGAGTGAAAGAACGGAGGTCCGTGTAAGTAAACACGGACCCCCGTTCTGTGAGGGGGGGAAGGGCTGTGATCACAGCCTTCCACTACATGGAGGCTGTGACCACTTCCCTTCCCCAGCTAGGGCAGTCCCCCCACAGTTAGAACACGCCCAGGGAACACAGTTAACCCTTAGAGTGCCCCCTGCAGGTTAACCCCTTCACTGCCAATGGTATTTACACAGTAATCAGTGCATTTTTATAGCACTGATCGCTGTATAAATGCCAATGGTCTCAAAAAAGTGTCAAAATGTTCCGACATGTCCGCTGAAATATCGCAGTACCGCTAAAAATCGCAGATCGCCGCCATTACTAGTAAAAAATAAAAACCCCAGAAATTAATTCTCATCATCCGTAAACGCGACCACTTTTGCGCAAACCAATCAATAAACGCAGATTGCAATTTTTTTTATCACAAATATGAGGAAGAATATAAATCGGCCAAAACCGATGAAAAAAATTTTTTTTTATTTTTATTTTTTGGGTTTGTATTTTAGCAAAAAGTAAGAAATTTGGGTTGTTTTGCAAAATTGTCGCTCTTCTTTTGTTTATAGCGGTGATCAGAAATGACGCAGCAGTGATCAAATACCACCAAAAGAAAGCTCTATTTGTGGGAAAAAAAGGACGCAAATTTCGTTTGGGTACAACGTCGCACGACCGCGCAATTTTCAGTTAAAGCGACGCAGTGCCGAATCGCAAAAAGGGCTCTGGTCCTCAAGGGGGAAATCCTTCTGGGGCTGAAGTGGTTAAGTAACCGTGAGTGTCTGCTTTATTATAATTAATGATATTATAATGATAATATAATGATGCAGCTTTACATAATTGCATCTAAGGAAATGTTCACTTTAGTGATGCAATAAATATGGCTTCTGGAGAACAAACTAGAAATTACACATAATGCATGTCTATCCAACAGTGAATCCCCCTCCATCTTTAGGTAGATGTCTATTTGAAAATCTTTGGGTAAAAAATATTTTAAAAATCTGATTTATGTGAAAAATCTTTGAATAAATAATTTAGATATGTTGCAGCTGTAGATTCTAACTTCTAGTGTGCTGGCACTGCTGTAGCTGACAATCAAAAAAATAGCAAGTACAAAAAGCCTACGCTTATGTTAGTTTACTAGTAAATTTTATCCAAATTCTCCTTTCAAGGAAATAAATAGACCTTTCCCATGAACCTGACCAAATAGTTGCAGCAAATCCAGATTTTGTGGGTCAACATAAGAATTTCTTAGTAAACCACACCTTGAATATAATAAATATGGAAAACTGTATGCGTACAAACAATCCTTAGATTAGGCTGCAAAAGAATTGGAGCATATTGGACAAGGGTTTCATCCTGGTGGCATCTACATGGCGTGGTTGGAGCAATAGCTGTGGAATTTAACAAGCAGAAAAGGCACATTATTAAATGGTGCTTATGTTCTTCTTAAACAGAATTATGTAAGGTTACTACTTCCACATTTCTCATAGGAAATTTCTGAGACATAACATGCCAACATCATGGGCACTTTGTGGAAGAACTGAAAACACCTAGTATCTAAAATATTGCAAATAGGTCCATTTATGTAAAATGGGTCTTTCTGAATATTCAACAAGTCAGCTGATGATCTGGCTTTCATTGTATCTGTTAATGATGAAACTTGAAAAATCTTAGGAATTCAGAAGGAACCTTAAAGCGGTGCCCCCCTCCCCCCTCCAAAAATTAAAAGTCAACAGCTACACATACTGTAGTTCAGGGATAAGCAATTAGCGGACCTCCAGCTGTTGCAAAACTACAAGTCCCATCATGCTTCTGCCTCTGGGTGTCATGCTTGTGGCTGTCAGTCTTGCTATGCCTCATGGGACTTGTAGTTCTGCAACATCTGGAGGTCCGCTAATTGCATATCCCTGCTGTAGTTGCTGACTTTTAATATTAGGACACTTATCTGTCGTGGAATCCAGCAATGTCGGCACCTCAGCCGATGTTTCCAGGTGCTGCCACCGCCATTGCCGGTAAGGGAACCTGAAATGAACCCTTTCTATTTGTGCTGTGTACTATGATCATTTAAAGTGAAAGTTAAAGAAAACCCCAAATCAAATTTTGGGTTGTCTCCAAAAAAGTAATAGAGGGGATATCTTCCAATGGGGATACTAGTTATGGTGACCTAGGGGTCCCCGAGGAATTCCCTTAATTTGTAGGGATTTCCTCTCACTTCCTGTTTGACTATGAGACAGGAAGTGAAGATATATATCCGCAATGGGACACAGATGGTGAAAAAAAAACCTGACAAGGATTATGACCCACCCTTGCTCTATCCAAAATGAAAAAAATTAATTTGCCTATAGTCCTACTTTAAAATATGCCTGTAATCATCCTAATGTGCATGGACACATAGGATAACATTGAACTGCTTCTACAGGTAGAACACAAAACTCCTGCAGAAGCAGCCATTTTTAAGCCGGTGTGCATGGACCCTTTGGGTTGTTCCTAGAAAAGTAAACCCTCTCTATTTGTGCTGTGTACTATGATCATTGAAAATGAAAGTAAAAGAAAACCCCAAATCAACTTTTGGGTTGTCTCCAGAAAAGTAATAGAGGGGATATCTTCCAATGAGGATACTAGTTGTGGTGACCTAGGATCCCCAAGGAATTCCCTTAATTTGCAGGTATTTCCTCTCACTTCCTGTTTGGCTATGGGACAGGAAGTGAAGGGAAATCTCTGCAATGGGACACAGATGGTGAAAAAAATGACAGGGGTTATAACCCTCTCTTGCTCCATCCAAAATGGAAAAAGGTTTTGCCTGTAGTTCTACTTTAATAAGCTTTCTATGAGCCTACAGTAAGAAGGAGCCCTTTGCATTAGTACAAATTTTTGCTAGAAAATATATTTCTGATCAAAACATAATTTATGGCAGATGATTTATTACTTTCACTAATTTACACATTTAAAAAGTGTGCACATTTGTATGCTTTGGGGTAATGCTCAGCTACACACAGTGGGGGAGATTTACTAAAACTGGTGAACATAGAATTTGGTGCAGCTATGCATAGTAACCTTCCAGGTTGCAAAGCTTAATTGGACAAGCTGAAGTTAGAAGCTGATTGGCTATTATACACAGCTGCACCAGATTCTGGTGTCCATTTATAAAGCAGAATAAAAAATCCACTGCACAGTTCTCCAGCATTCACAGAGGAGATCATTCTCCCCTGTGTGCCAGTTTATTAAGCAGTGTAGATCAGCTTCTAGGTTTTAGTCTACTGTCACGCTGAATCCAACTTCGTGCAATTTCAAAGTCCCATGTCACTGCAACTTCAAGTGCGACTTGGAAAATATTTGTGTGACTTCATGCACAGATATCTATGCAAGTCACACCTGAACTTGCAAAGCGTAGTGCAGGAACTGCTTTCTAAATTGGTGTGACTCTGACTCCATCACATTTGACTGTTTCCATTGCGGGCAATAGGGTGCGACTTGTCATGTGATTTGAAACTATCAAATCGCATGACAAGTCACGCGTGTGTTGACTTAATTGTCAAAGCCTAATTGAACAAGCTGAAGTTCGAAGCTGATTGGTTACTATGCACAGCTGCACCAGATTCTGTCTATTAGCAAATCTTCCCCGCTGGCTTTATAACACTTCTGAATCTTAAGGCCTCATACACACGGGCGTTTGCAAAAAAATAAGCAAAACGTCGGGCCTGACGTAAGGGAAAAAAATCACAGTTTTTCTCGGCATTTTGCATTGACGTCAATGCATGTTTTTTCACGCTAGCTTTCAGCGGCGTTTCTCTGCCTCTAGTCAAAATCAGTGGTTCCTTATGGGAGCCCATTGATTTGAATAGAAGCCGCACCAGAAGTCAGATCACGGTGATCCAACTTGCGGCGCGACTTGTGTGCTAGGTATCTTAAAGGGGACCCCCCCGCAAAAAATTTGTGTGAGGTTCCCCCCCCAAGGGCATACCAGGCTCTTTGATCTGGCATGGATTTTAAGAGGAACCCCCACGCCAAAAAAAGGCGTAGGGTCCCCCTCAAAATCCATTCCAGACCCTTATCTGAACACGCAGCCTGGCAGGCCAGGAAAGGGGGTGGGGACGAGCGAGCGCCCCCCCCTCCTGGACCGTACCAGGCTGCATGCCCTCAACATGGGGAGTATGGGTGCTTTGGGGCAGGGGGATCACTGTGCCCCCCACCCCAAAGCACCTTGTCCCCATGTTGATGGGGACAAGAGCCTCTTCCCGACAACCCTGGCCGGTGGTTGCCGGGATCTGCGGGTGTGGTGTCACTGGCTCTCTTACATGCCAATCACTTGGTCCTGGCCAATGATTGTTGCCGGTACTGTGTAAACAACACAGATCTCTCTACTGACAGCGGGGATGTACCAGATTTTGTCTATCTGTGCCGGTTTTTGCTTTGCAGGGAGATGAAAACCGGCACATTCATTAGTAAAACAGTACAGAGTGGACACTCCCTAGGCACAGAGTTAACCCTTTCAGTGCCCCAGATGTTAACCTCTTCCTACCCAGGGTCATTAGGACAGTTACAGTGCATTTTATTAGCACTGATCATTGTATTAGTGTCCCTGGTGATGTCAGTTAGCCAGAGTCAGAATGCTCGCGGTACTGTCACAGTCCCGCTATAAGTCACTGATAGCAGCCATTACTAGTATAAGAAAAAAAAATTCCAATATATATATACCATAATTTGTAGATGCTATAATTTTCATGCAAACCAATAAACCAGTTCAGATGCGCACCATAGCCGAAAGATGGCTACAGTGCGGATCTCAATTGCCCGGCGGACGTCCATGGACATCCGCCCTTGTGCACACTCCCCGCGTGCACTCGCAGCCTGTGGCGGCACGCTCTCGTGGGGGCGTGCCCGCAGGTCCACCCGAGACCCGCCGATAACCTGTAACAGCTGCAGAATGGGGAACCGCCAATGTAAACACGGTGGTTCTCCGTTCTGTTAAGGGGGACATAGCAGATCTACTGATCCCTGTCTCTGGGATCAGTTAGATCTGTTATGTCCCGACCAGCCCCACCCCAATACAGTTAGAACACATGCAGGGAACACAGTTAACCTCTTCACTGCCCCCTTAATGTTAACCCCTTCCCTGCCAATGACATTTACACAGTAATCAGCGGACATTTAAATTTCTGATCGCTGCATAAATGTCATTGGTCCCAAAAAAGTGTCAAAAATGTCCGACATGTCCGCTGCAATATCACAGTCCCGATAAAAATCGCAGATCGCCACCATTACCAGTAAAAAAAAAACAAAAAAGGAAAAATGCCATAAATCAATTCCCATAGTTTGTAGATGTTATAACTTTTGCGCAAACCAATCAATATATTGCAATTTTTTTTTTACCAAAAATATGTAGAAGAATATATATTGGCCAAAAATGAATAATTTTCTTTTTTTATATTTTTCTTTTGGATATTTATTATAGCAAAAAAGTAAAAAATATTGTTCTTTTTTCAAAATTGTCGCTCTTTGTTTGTTTATAGCGCAAAAAATAAAAATCGCAGAGGTTATCAAATACCACCAAAAGAAAGCTCTATTTGTGGGAAAAAAATGATAAGTTATTATTTTGTTTGGGTACAACGTCGCACGACCGCACAATTGTCATTCAAAATGCGACAGTGCTGAAAGCCTAAAATTGGTCTGGGCAGGAGGGGGGTTTAAGTGCCCAATAAGCAAGTGGTTAATATACACCTATTTTTTTTTTACCAAAGACATGCAGCAGGATACTTTTTGACCTGAATTTATTAAAAATGTATTTTTTAAATTTGTTTATTGGATATGTTTTATAGCAAAAAGTAAAAAAAATATTGGGGTTTTTTTCAACATTTTCTGCCTTTTTTGATTTTTAGCTAAAAAAAAAAAAAACCCAGTGGTGATACCACCAAAAGAAAGCTCTATTTGTGTGTAAAAGTTATATAAAATTCATTTGTGTATAGTGTTGCATGACCATGCAATTGTCAGTTAAATTAGCACAGCGCCGTATAGCAAAAAAAGCTTTGTTAGTTAAAAAACGGTCTCCTAGCTTTTTTTAGCTGGCTCCTAGATTCAAAGCAAATTTGTCAAACCCTGGTATATGGGATCTTTGGTAAAACTAAGCTTACTATGCATCCACAAAACATTCTAATTTACTTTAAATATGTCTGTTTGTTAATTTGTTTAACTATTGGCTTACCTCACACAAAAAGAACTATCTACTCATACATTAAAGAACAAATGCACCTTGAGTGATGATGATTTTGATAGTCTGGTGAAGGGGGGTATGGAGACATATTTGCCAATCCACTGGGGGTCAGTAAGTAATCATGTAAAAGTTAAGAAGCCCTGAACTAGAGAATGATCCCTTGACACGTGCAGAAGAATAAAAAAAGACAATTAAAAGGATTCTGCCTTGCACATGATTGGATGATTAAAGGGAATATAACTTTGCTAAGCAAGCATTCTCCTTCTTTAGTAAATCAACTCCATTGATTACATTTATTGATTTTTCATTAAAAGACATCAGCCTTAATTCACAAAGCTAAAATACTGGGATAAGGATCCCTACTTTCGAAAGAAGGTTTTTTTTTTTCAAATCAGTCCAATGAGATTTGAAAATTACAGTCACATGGCTAAAAATAAAGACCAGTATCCTTAAGTAAAGCTTTGTGAACATATTATATTTTTATAAAAAAAAATGTAAAAAAAAAAAACGGATCTTTTAAAGGCAGACGAAGGACCTTTCACAGTTATGCTCAGCCTGATAATGCATGTTTATGATACATGTTAACATGTGCATATGAAGTACTCATGCTAATGTATGTGTTATGCAGAAGTGAAACACAATTAATTTCATTTGGCCTGTTCATTTTGTTAGTACACAATGGCTATAATTTCTTTTTTTTTTATGCACACATAGGTTTAAACTAGCTCTGCAGTATTTTCTTGTAAAACACACAATAATGAATGAGGCCTCACGCTGCTGGTGGAGGTGAGCTCTGTCTTTTCTCTTTTGCAAGCAAAATGATGGTACTATTCAATCTACATAAGTTCCCAGTGTCAAGTGACAGTTGTGCACATTTAATTTAGTGGACAATTTCAGGGGTTTAATTTATGGCTGCATTCTGAGGAATTAGGTAAACTGAGTTAAAAAAAAATATCCAAATATGTTCTCTATCAATATTGTTTAACATCGACAGTTGCAAAGTATTAGCATATGATTATGTGAAAAAACAGCTGTGGGTTTTAAAAGTGAAAGTGGAAAAAAATAACTGTTTAAAAACATAGTAAAAATTATCCACGTAAACTTGTATTTTGCTTTAAAACATTATGCATGTGTTCTGTCATAATAGTTGTATGAAATGTTACAAATAAATATGACAGTGTACTTTTCTTTTTTTTTTATCAAATTTTAATATCAGTTGGTATCTCCCTTAACCTCCCTGGCGGTATGATTATTTCAGATTTTTGGTGCTGAAAGCGGTACGATTATTTTGCATGGAAATTTGGCATTTTATATTGTAGGCCTGTAATTCTTAGGAATAACTCACTTAAATCTGTCCAAACAAGAGTCTAGTAGACATCCCGGGTATGATAAAGAAACATGAAATCATAAATTATAATATAATAAATAACTAAAAATAATTATCAAAAATAATAACGTAATAGTAATAAAATGTATGCAATAATGTAATCAAACCAAAAACACTGAAATTTGCTCAGTTGCAGAATTGTCGCTGTCGTCACTTTCAGTGTCTGATGATAAATTTCCCCAAAAATCAGTATCATTCAATTCTGCAAATGATTCTTATTTACTATCGCTGTTTTCTAGCTGATCAAAAACCACTTTTGACATAAAGGGACACTTTTTGGTTGCCATGGACATTCTCGAGTTTCCAGGCAGAAAGAATGACATATATAGTATAAAAGTTCATGCAGGGCACTGGGCAGACCACTAGGGACAAAGGGGATGTGAAATGATTTCATACAGTAATGTAATCTTACAGATTACAGTGTACTGTATGCTTACTATGTGTTTCACTTTTTGAATTTGCTGTCGGTCTCCGCCCCCGTGCGACACGACGCTCACAGGGAACGGAGCCCGGCACACAGAGGCATCGGGCAGAGGACACAGACACGGCGGGGGACATCGCTGGATCCAGGGGACAAGTTGAGTAACACTGCCTTGGATCCAGCGATGCAATTCCGAGTGTGGCTCGGGGTTACCGCTAATGGTACTGAAATTCCACCTGGAGCCACACTCGGGAATACCGCCAGGGAGGTTAACATCAGTGGAACAAGCCTTTAAAAACTGTGTACATGTGCAATACTCATTTACTGGTATGTGTGCTGACACACTAAAACCTTTGCCCATATAAGTATACTGAGGGCCACTGGTGCATTTTAATGCATAGTTACCTATTTGGTAAGGTAGAATAAAGACACTAGCCCATTCAGTTCAACTGTTTGGGGGTGTGTGTGCATCATACCTCTACCACTCCCCATATTCCTGTATATTATGTTTAATAAGATGCCCATGTGAGAATTTTTTGGAATTAGCGACATTGCCCGCTGAAACCAGTGATTGTGGAAGCCTGTGTTCCAAAACGATAAAACACATGTTGTGATTCCCCATAACTAAAAAAAAATCTGTCTGTTGCTTTCTCAGTACAGTGAGTTTTTAAAAATACGCCATGTCCAATTTTTTTCTTTGCTTTAGTGCATTGGGAGGCCCCTAGAAGTCAATAGCATCACATCAAAATGCAACAGATATTAAAAAGCATTGATCAATGGCTGTTATCTACTCAAAATTCTAAATAATAAAAAAAAAAGAGTTGAAAACACGCATCAACGTATGTCAATGCACAAAGGAAATGCACGTTGATGCATAACAATGCACCTCTGTGCACATGCATAGAATTAAATTGGCCCTGACAGATATCTTCACTACTTGTTTACTACAAGGTCTTTCATTAGCATGCTTCTCAAATGCCTATGATGACATCATGAATATTAATGTGTAGTCCATGTAATGCATTTTGTTTATTATATTGATTTCCTTATGCAGAAATATATGCTTTGGTTGAAATTATACAAATTTCATAGTTTGTATTTATAGAATATATATCAATTGATCATCTCTGTATAAACTGAATTGTGCTCACGGGGGAAGTCAGAGACAGGGGGTTAAGCAGAATAATTTCTGCTGGCATGAGTAATTTTTCTGCAGGAGTAATAAGCAGTTGAACACATCAGTTTAACTAAAGCAGAATAACAAAAGCAGCAAGAAAAGACCAGCAAGAACTCTGCTCCACTCTGGAAAGCATCTTGCAAGTCTGAATCCTATCCCCACTACCCTTTAATATGTCCCCTCTACTCTATCATACTAGTATCCTCTGCTTTCAAATTCTCTCTTCTTTTCCCCTCTTCTCCACCCCAAAACTTGTACATATCACCATCACTTCTACCCTCTCCCTACTACTGCTCTCATCACCTCCTGCTAATGCTTAACCCACCTGCTGACCCACACACAAGGACAGGGAAGCACATGCACTCATACACATCCCACTCTCATCTAATTCTACTTTCACACTGAGTCACTTTACAGGTGCTATTTACCTAAAAATAGTATTCAAAGATAAGGAAAAACAGCCGGCAACTCCGTAATCCTCTGATGATTTATTCATATAGACCACACCAGTGAGTACAAGAATAGAAATTACCTCAAAAGTCCAGCCCAATCCACTCCAATGTGAAAGCCTGAGTGCTTTCACACTGGGGTCGTACGCTTGCAGAACGTTCCAAAAAGTCCTGCAAGCCGCATCTTTGGGGCGGTGCGGTTGAAAACAATGGGCAGCGATTCAGAAGCGGCTGCACGCCGCCTCAGAAGCGCGGCGCGCCGGCACTTTTAAGCCCGTTTTAACCCCTTATAGGGGGCTAAAAGCTCTGTGCACCCGCCTGCATAGCGGCGCCGTAGCACCGATATAACAGTGGTAAATCCCGCTGACACTAGCGCCGATTTACTGCTACCGCCCGCCCGTCCCAGTGTGAAAGTAGCCTTACTTTCCTCACACTCCTTCTTCTGCTAACCTCTGGGGGATATCTCCCCTAATCCTGGTCCTCCAGTATCTCACTCCCACAACCGGCAACCTCCCTCCTCCACTATCAGCCGTAATCTTCTCAATCTTATCTCAATCCCCCTGCTCCCAAAAACCACCCTCCCCTTCTCATGTGCCTTCTGGAATGCCGCTCTGTAATAAGCTCACTTCTGTCCATGACCTTTTTGTCTCCCACTCCCTTAACCTTCTTGCAATCACAGAAACATGGCTTCTGCCTCACATGCAGCCCTCTCCCATGGAGACCCCCACTGGACTCACTCACCCAGACCCAGTGGATGTAAAGGAGGCCAAGTTGGTTTGCTTCTATCCCCACTGTGCATCTTTCAAGTCCTGTCTACCCCTCCCTCTCTATCCTTCTCTTCTTTTGAGTCACATTGTATTCGTCTCTATGCTCCAACCTCTCTAAGGATTACAGTGATCTATCGGCCTCCTGGACCAGTGTCACGCTTACTTGATGCCTTCTCTACCTGGCTACCCTACTTTCTCTCCTCTGCAATACCCACTATTATCCTTGGTGATTTCAACATCCCCACCAATGTTAATAGACCAGCTGCATCCCAACTTTTAAACTTAACCTCATCCTTTGACCTTACACAATGTACACAGTCCCCCACTCACTCTTATGGTAATACCCTCAACCTTGTTTTCTCTCATATTTGCACCCCCTACAACATCACAAACACCCCCTTTCCTCTCTCTGACCACAACCTCATCACTTTTACAATGTGCTTGTCTCTAACCTCCTGTTCCACTGTCTTCCGGTCCTCGTCGTCTCTTCTCTACTTTTATCTCTCTACTTTCTCCACCGCCATCTTCACCCAGTAACTCATTCACTGCTCACGAGATTGCCAATCACTTCAAAAACAAGATTGAAGCAATTCGGGAGGAGATCTCCACTGCACAGACATCTAACCCACTTAACATACCCTCTACAAATTCGCTCTCAACACTCTCCTCTTTTGACCTTGCTACTACCAAAGTTTTCTCTAAAGTTTCTCAGAATCCCGCCTTACCACCTGTCCCCTGGATCCTGTTCCCTCACATCTACTACGGTCACCCTCTTCTTCTATCTTATGCTCCCTCACTCACATTTTCAATCTCTCCCTCTCTACTGGAACCTTCCTCTCCCCTCTAAAACATGCCCTGATCACCCCCATACTTAAAAGCCCTCACTGGATCCCACCAGCCTGAACAACTTAAGGCCTATCCCCTTGCTCCCGTTTGCATCAAAACTTTTAGAACGCTTAGTCTACAACCGTCTTAGCTCCTACCTCACTGACAACAACCTTCTTGACCCCTTACAGTCTGGTTTTCACTTGCTACACTCTACTGAAACTGCCCTATTGAAAATCACTAATGACCTACTAACTGCTAAAACCAATGGCCACTACTCCATACTCATACTACTCGACCTCTCTGCAGCCTTTGATACTGTTCACCATCCCCTCCTCCTCAAAAAACTCCACTCTCATGGCCTTCAAGACTCTGCTCTCTCCTGGCTCTCCTCCTACCTATCACAGTGCTCCTTCAGTGTGACCTATAACTCTGTTTCCTCCTCTCCACTTCCTCTTTCTGTAGGGGTAACTCAAGGTTCTGTCCTTGGACCCCTTCTCTTCTCCATATACACCTCCTCCCCTGGTCTATTAATAAATTCCCATGGCTTCCAGTACCACCTCTATGCTGCTGACACACAAATCTATCTCTCTACTCCTCACCTCACTCCTTCAGTCTCCTCTCACATTACTAATTGGCATATCAACATGGATGTCACACCACTTCCTCAAACTCAATCTTTCTAAAAGTGAGCTCATAATTTTTACTCCAGCCCATACCCCCCCCCCCCCCCCAACTTCTCCATCAAGATCAATAATACAACCATTAGTCCCACCCCTCATGCTATTGTACTAGGTGTAATTCTAGACTGTGACCTGTCCTTTCAGCCCCTAATCCAATCACTGTCCAAATCATGCAGACTTCACCTCCAAAACATCTTCAAAATAAGCCCCTTGCTAATCCTTGGCACCACTAAGCAACTTATCCACTCCCCTGTTACCTCTCACCTTGATTATTGTAACTCCCTCCTCATTGGCCTACCTCTCTGCAAGCTATCCCCTCTTCAGTCTATCATTAATGCTGCTGCCAGATTCCTCCACCTTACCAACCATTCAGTGTCCGCCGCTTCTCTCTGCCAATCCCTCCACTGGCTTCCCAATGCCCAAGGAATAAAATTCAAAACACTAACCATAACATACAAAGCCATTCACAATTCTGCATTAAGTTACATCACCAATCTTATCTCCAAATATCACCCAAACCGTCTTCTCTGCCAATACTCTTTTGGTAATTCAACCCCACCAACTCATCGGCATATAGTTGATGTTTCTTTGTCTTATCCAGAGCCTGGATTGTGTTCTTGGCCATTATGGGGGTGATTTACTAAAACTGGAGAGTGCAAAATCGGTGCAGCTCTGCATAGAAACCAATTAGCTTCCAGTTTTTTTATCTTGTTTCAAAGTTTAAATTAACCCTAAAAAAAGTTTCAGAGCGCCTCCCGGCACTTACATGACTGCCCGCTGCTTTCCTCCTCTCTTCCCCTCCTCCTAGCTGTCACCAGCAGGAATTCTCTACCCCTTCTGCTGCAGCTGTCAGACTGGGAGAGGAGAGCAGCGAGCAGTCAAGTGAGCGCTGGAAGGCGATCTGAAATAAGGTAGAAATAGGCATATTTTTTATACAGCACATACAGTAGGGCACATATCGTTATCTAACATATGGGATGGTATGATCATGACAATGTGGCTTTACAACCAGCTTAATTGAACAAGCTGAAGTTAGAAGCTGATTGCCTACCATGCTCAGCTGTACTTAATTTTGCACTATCCAGTTTTAGTAAATCAACCCCACTATGTGTTGCTACTGTAGTGGTGTTCAGGTTTAACAGGAGAGGCCTGATTGCAAGACTAGTTAAACAAAATTCTTTTGGCCGATAATCCGATCCTGAGTTGGACAACGAGACTAGAAAACTTGTGTTGGCCAACAAGGAGTTGGCTGATTGTTGGCTCATGTGTACAGAAGTTGGCCAGCAGAAAGTTAGAAGTGCAAACACGCATGTTCAGAATCCAGGAAGTGTTCGGTCGTGTAACCTGTGTACCTAATTCACAAATCACATTCACCTGAACTTCCTCATTATACGCTCGTAACATGTCACTACGTTCGGCTTTGTTGGCAGATTACTTGACTCATGTCAGTACACTAGACCAAACCGCCGTCGCCCAATTTGGACAAAAGTTGGACGTTCAGTTGACCAACCCTCGGTTCGTGTGTACGAGGTTTTAGACTTTGGAGTATCTAGAACAGATAATAAAGGGAAATCCCTGCAATGTGACACAGACATCAAAATAAAACAAAATATTCCTTTGGCTTTATACGTTCAAGTTTCTGTTGACCTGTTATAAAACCCAAATCCAGGCTACTTTTAAATGTGCCCATGTAGTGGGGTCCCCCCACTACATGGGTTAAATGCTTGTTTCGACTACAGACACAGTGTAACGTCCCTAAAGGGAAATAATAGACAAGATCTATGAGGTTTCAGATTTTGGAGCATGTGTGCTTGGCTCCCAACCAGTTGACTTGCAGGTTGAAAACAGGTTTAACCCGCTGCCGCCAAACCAGATCACATGACTGTACTCAGTTCATTAGACGGTTGTTTCGGCTTGCATCACTGTACAATGCTCGCATATTACTCCTTCAAGTCCACTTACACTAAACACTTAATCCATGTGTCCAATGTGC
>BLSH010031179.1:80915-104020 GCA_018402905.1 Glandirana rugosa | reverse complement strand
CTTGTCCTTATGAAGGACCAAGTAGGGAGACCTACAGGACAACGCTGCCAACTCAGACACCCGCCTAGCGGATGTAATGGCCACCAAGAAAGCCACCTTTTGAGACAGAAATTGTAAGGGAATATCCCTGATTTTCTCATATGGCGGTTTCTGCAGTACAGAAAGTACCAAATTCAAATCCCATGGTGCCAAAGGCGACAGTACCTGAGGAGCCACATGGCGTACACCCTGTACAAATGTACGTATCAACGAATGTGATGCCAAAGGACGTTGAAAGAGAATAGCCAGAGCCGAAATCTAACCCTTGAGAGTACTCAATGCCAATTTGTTATCCAGGCCCTGCTGCAAAAAAGCCAGCACCCGGGACACAACGTAAGAGCGGGGGTTCCAACCCCCCCGCCTCACACCAGGCAATATAGGCCTTCCAGGTGCGATGATATATCTTGCGCGAAGTACACTTGCGTGCCTTAAGCATGGTAGGGATCACGGAGTCAGAGACACCCCTATCCCTCAATACCTGGGACTCAATAGCCAAGCCGTCAAAGCCAGCGAGAGTAAAGCAGGGTGCAGATCTTCGCGCAGCAGAAGACGCCAGGGAACATCTGTCACCATCCGCACCACGTCGGCGTACCAAGGGCGCCGAGGCCAATCCGGAGCTACCAAAATTGTCGGAATCCCCTCCACTTCTACCTTGCGCAGTAGCCACGGTAGAAGCTTGAGGGGAGGGAAGGTGTACAGGAGCCAATACCGACCCCAATGTATATTTCGGAATGTAAATGGCGGAGATTGCCGGTACGTGAAGTTCTGCCCATCTCAGAATGAAAGCCGCTTCCGCAGCCGCTGCTGAGCTCCTCGTTCCACCCTGATGGTTGTCCGACTGAACCCGAACTGGGAGGCAGCGCAGCCTTACCATCCAGTGGGAGAGGCAGAGCCTGATCGCCCTCAACTCCAGCACATTTATCGGAAGGCGGGCTTTCTGCGCCAACCAACGGCCCTGAGCAGACAGCTGCCCCAGGACCCCCCCCAGCCTGATAGGCTGGCGTCCGTCATAACTATCGACCAATTCAGGGGGAGAAACGACTTCCCCAACTTTAGAACCGGGGCCCGAAGCCACCAGGTCAACGATCCTCTGGTCAGATGATCCAATCTGATCAGCTGGTCCAGGGACAGTGGAGACTTGTCCCACGTGACAGAATCGCTCGCTGTAGGAGCCGAGTGTGACTCTGGGCGTAAGGTATTGCCTCAAAGGCTGAGACCATGGGCACCAACACCTGCATACAGAACCGTAAGGAGGACCACTGGCGTGACAGCAGGGTTCACACTGCTGCTTGCAGTGTTACTAACTTGGCCGGAGGTAAGAACACCTTCGCCTGCTCTGTGTCCAGAATCAGACCCAGATATTCCAGTCGACAGGACGGGTTCAACGTCGACTTCTGCAAGTTGATTAGCCAGCCAAAGTCTTTCAACGAGGCCATGGTGATAGCCACATTCTCCTCCAGACTCCACTCGCAGGAGTAAATCGTCGAGGTATGCTACCACCGCAATACCTCTCTCCCTCAATAGCGCCAGCACCGGTGCCACCAGCTTGGTGAATACCCGAGGAGCCGAGGCCAGACCGAAGGGAAGTGCCACAAATTCTCCCACCGCAAAGCGCAGAAAATGCTAGTGCCGGGGACAAATGAGAACATGGAGATACGCGTTCCTGATATCCAGCAACGCCAGGAAGTCCCCTTGGTGCAGGGTGGCCACGACCGATCGGACAGATTCCATCCTGAACTTTCGCACCCTCACAAAGTGGTTTAGCGCTTTTAGGTCCAGAACTGACCCCACCCTTTTTGGGCACCACAAAGAGGTTTGAATAGAAGCTGCGGAACCTCTCCAGCGGAGGTACCGGCACAATCATCCCCTAGGAGAGCCTCTCGACGCCCCTGAGTGAGTCCCAAGTTCGATGGGAAGAACCTGTCTGGGGGTAGAGTGCTGAACTCTATCCTGTATCCTGAGGACACCACTTCCTGCACCCACCGGTCGGAAATGCATGCAGTCCACCTGTCTGCGAACCCCAGAAGTCGGCCCCCCACCCGAGACTCGGGTGGGGGCAATCCATCATGCGGAGGAGGACTTTTCCTCCATCTTTTCGCTCTTGCGCTGCCAGGGCCATTTACCGGACCCCGAGGCGGACTTGCCGGGGCTTGAGCCCTTGCCCGCTGCACTGGGCACACGAAAAAAACTCTTCCCCCCGGTGAAATCCTTAATGATTTCATCCAATTGTGCCCGAAAGAGCCGACCATCCTGAAAGGGAAGATCCGTGAGGCCCTTTTTAGGCGCGTGGTCACCCGACCAACAGCGTAACCACAGCACCCGTCTGTTAATGACTTCAAAAACAGACATCTTAGACAGCATGGAAAGCAGGTCCAAAGCTGCATCACACAGGTACCGAAGACCCTGTATCAGATGGTCCGTCCGCTGTGAAGCCTCAGACGAGCACCCGCAGCTCAACTCATTGTGCAACACAGTCGCACACTCGGTAAGAGATTGCGCCACCATGGCCGATGCCAGAGCTGGTCTCATGGCTGACCCTGCCACCAAGAACAGTGCCTTGGATACCGCCTCTGTCCGCCTATCGGCCGGATCCTTAAAAGAGGGAGACCCCTCCAAAGGGATGGTCATTGCCTTACTCAGGCAAGCCACCGGAGGATCCACTGCGGGGGATGCCCACTTCTTCACAAAACTGTCCTCAAAGGGATAGCGCACAGCGAAACGTTTGGGCAATGAAAAGGAATTCTGCAGATGCTGCCATTCCTTATAGACCAGCTGGTCAAAAAATTGATCATAGGGATATGCCCTAGGGGACTGAGGTGGCTTAAAAGACCCACAAACGTAGGCAGACTCCTGCGACTCCCCGGCTTGGTCCAGTAGCAAAGATGCATGGATATTGGTGATCAGGGAGGCCACCAGCGCCCTCTCGCGTGCTACCGAGGCCCCCTGGTCTTCCTCACCATCCGAGGGCTCCAGTTCACCATCTGAGAGCTCCACAGGGTCCCCGTGACCACTGAGGCCCCTTCCAGGTTAAGAATCCTCCCCTGAAGAAGGAGGGGGGTGGACGCTTTTTTAGGCATCCCCCTAAGCACGGCACGGCACCTCACGGGGGAAAAACTCCCCGAATATGGACCTTAACTGATCCAGGGGAACCAGAGGGCCCAGCGCAGATTGCACTTCCACAGACTCCTCCGGGAAAGAACCCGCAGGTTCAGCCGCCATTGCGCCACCGGAGCACTACTAGGCCAATAGGCCTTGACTCCCCCGCAATGCAGCCCCACCACTGCCCCACAGAGCAACCGGGCGATACCCAGGAGGACTGCACCCACCGCTACCAACACCCCAGGGAGAGCCCAGCTATACTTGCTGTGTATAATTGCCCTTCAAGTGCTGCGTCCCAGTAGGAGTGCTTGACTGCCTGTCAAGAGCCTTCGCCGCCCTGTGCCTTCCACGCTGTCCCAGAGGAAAAGGGTAAGAAACGGTGCCAGCCGCACGTTTTCTTCAACAGGCACATCAAACATGGCCGCCGAGCGGTCACAAGAGGCCAAAGCCTGTCCACACAGGCCGCAACTATGGCAAAATGGCCGCCGATCCACCACTGCCGTAGCCACAAAATGGCCATGGCTACGGCAAAATGGTGGCGATCTGCCGCAAAATGGCGGCGGATCGCTGCATGGCGGTTTTAGAGCGGGGTTCAGTGTGGGGGGAGGGGGGTATAGGAGGGGGCAAAACAGACCAAAACAAGCAGGGGGACCTGTAGCCCTAAAAATCCTCCACCGGCCGACCTAGTCCGCCAAACACCCAGCCCCTCCCTCCGCCCCCCTGGGGGGGAGAGAGGGGGGTCACTCACCAATCTGAAGGGCGTAGCGGGTAGCCACCCAGTAGCAGACCTTCCTCCCATCTGATGGGGAGGGATGCTGCAGGCCAAGTGCCCCTGGACGCGAGCACAGCCCAGTCACTGGACGCAAGTGGGGGTCACCCACTAGCCTCCCACACGGAATGGGTACGATGCGGCGGACCCCGCCAAGGCTAAGGGTAGCTTGCATCGGTCGGCCGTGCTGGGGAAATTCCAGGATTCGAGATATCCTCTATGCCCCAGCCGGCTACTTGATAGCAGTCTTCATCAGATAGATTGAAAAGCAAAAAGAAGAAAAAAATTGGGGAACCGCAGGTCCCAGCAGGGAACCAGGTCTAACTCCTTGCACTAGGCATAATAAAACTGATATGCTATGCAGAGCTAGGGGGTTATATGATGGAGTGAGGACGGCCCCCTGGCAGGGGTCAGCTTGCTTTTTTTCTATTTGCCTAGTCTACTCCTAGTAGGATGTGCATAAACCCCACTTGTCAATGGAGGGCTGCGTCTGTCAGTGAACGTAGGAGAAACAAGGGATAATTAATGAGAGAAAGATAGACAGGGAAAATGTATGAGAGAAAGACAGTAAGAATGGGTGCCAGAATAAAAGAAAAAGAATAAAAGAAAGACAGGGAGAATGAATGAGAGAAAGACAGTGAGAAGGAAAGAATTAGAGGAAAAGAGGGAGAATGAATGAGAGAAAAAAAGACATGGGGAATGAATGAGAGAATGACGGAAAGAAAAATGAGATAAAGGCAGTGATAATGAATGAGAGAAAGAATTGGGCAAAAATAAATGAGAGAAAGACAGGGAGAAAGAAAGAATTAGAAACCATAAGTGAAAATTAACTGGAGAAAGACAGGGAGGATGTATGTGAAAAAAAAAGGAAAAAGAAGAATGTGAGAAAGTCAGTGAGAATGAATGAGAAAAAGACAGTGAGAAAACAGAATTAGCAAAAAGAGTGAGAATGAATCAGAGAAAGACAGGGGGAAATAAAGAACTTGAGAAAATAAGGGAGAATGAATTTGGGAATTACAGGGAGAATGGATGCAAGAAAAAAGAAAAGGAAAAATAAAGAATTAGAGAAGGACAGTGAGAAAAAAAAGAATTAGCAAAAAGAGGGAGATAAAAAGACAGTGAGAAAAAAGAATAGAGAAAGACAGGGAGATAAAAAATAATTAACAAAAAAAGGCAGAATGAATGAGAGATAATAAGACAGTGAGATAGAGTTAGATAAAGACAGGGAGAACAAATGAATGAGAGAAAGAATGAGAGAAAACCAGTGTGAATGAATGAGAGAAAAAAGGGGAGAAAGAAAAAGAGGGAGAATGAATTAGAGATAATAAAGAAAGGGAGAAACAATAAGAGAAAGTTAAAGAATTAATGTGAGAAAGACGGGCAGAATGAAAGAGAAAGACAGGGAAAATGAATGATTGAAAGGCAATGAGAATGACTAAGAGAAAAATAGGGAGCATGAATGAAAGAAAGAATGAGAGAAAGCCGGTGTTAATGAATAAGAGAAAAAAAGAGAGAGAGAAATAATGAGAGAAAAATAGGGAAAATGAATCAGCGAACACAAGGAAAGGGAGAAAAGGAGAAAAAATAACAGAAAGACAGGGAGAATGAATGTGAGAAAGACAGGTAGAATGAATGATTGAAAGGCAGTGAGAATGACTGAGAGAAAAATAGGACTCATGAATGAAAGAAAGATGGGAAAAATAATAATAGAAAGACAGTGATAGTAAATGAGAGAAAGAAAGGCATAAAAAATAAATGAGATAAAAAGGGGGAATGGATAAGAGAAAGACAGGGACAGTGAATGAGAGAAAGAAAGGGATAAATAATGAATGATAGAAAATAAAGGATAATAAATGAGAGAAAGGCAGTGAGAATGGATGTGAGAATAAAAGAAAAAGAGACATAACGAGAGAAAGACAGGGAGAATGAATGAGAGAAAGACATGGAGAATGAATAAGAGAATGATGGGAAGAAAAATGATATAAAGACAGTGATAATGAATGAGAAAAAAAGGGATAAAAATGAATGAAAATGGAAACAGCAGCTTGGCATTGCATGCCATTATTAAGCTTATGATCTACCAAAACCCCCAGATCCTTCTCCAGTATGGATTCCCCCAGTTGCACTCCCCCTAGTATGTATGATGCATGCATATTCTTAGCCCCCAAGTGCATAACTTTACATTTATCAACATTAAACCTCATTTGCCACATAGTCACCCAATTAGACAGTGCATTGAGGTCTGCTTGTAAGTT
The DNA here is from genome assembly GCA_018402905.1 of Glandirana rugosa. Classification (NCBI taxonomy): domain Eukaryota; kingdom Metazoa; phylum Chordata; class Amphibia; order Anura; family Ranidae; genus Glandirana; species Glandirana rugosa. The sequence continues at coordinate 97,858 of BLSH010031179.1, read as the reverse complement.
GGAGACATCCTGTAAGGACGTTATTCCACTGCATAGCTTGGTGTCATCTGCAAACACTGAAATGGTACTTTTATTACCAGACCCTATATCATTTATAAATATATTGAAAAGTAAGGGTCCCAACACTGAACCTTGGGGTACTCCACTGATAACCTTAGACCATTCAGAATAAGAATCATTAACCACTACTCTCTGAATTCTGCCTTTTAGCCAGTTTTCTATCCATTTACAAACTGATCTTTCCAAGCCTGTAGACTTTACCTTACACATTAGCCGTGTGTGGGGAACGGTGTCAAACGCTTATGCAAAATCCAAGTATACCACATCCACAGCCACCCCTCTGCCCAAGATTTTATTTACCTCCTCATAAAAAGAGGTCGACATGGCCGGACGACTTTAAGGTGAGCTCTCTCAGCCGCCCATAGAATCCTTCATCATCCTGCATATTCCTAGCAGTTCTCTTCTACCGAACATCAACACTGCGACCCCTAAGCTCTGTTGCCTCAACACAGCCTGATACTATGAGCAAGGCCGGTTCATCTACCCCAGCAGAACGTCTCAAGGAGTTTGCCCGCATGGAGAAGCAAGATGGCGGAGGCAGTGGGCCCCCTCAGACACGAAACAGTGCAGCGGCGGCAGGGACCACTTCTAAGCAGGGCACACAGACAACTGACAAGTCCGGTAAGCTGACCCTGGAGCAACTTCAGGCACAATTATTGGAGGCGATCACCTCCAGCAGCGCTTCTCTGACTGGGAAAATGGAGGAGATTCGAGTGGATATAGGCCTCATGCGCCATGACATGCAGCGGATCAGGGAGCGGGTGGTAGAAACTGAGCGGCGCATATCCACCCTGGAAGATGACTTCTCCCCTCTCCCTGGTCGCATTTCAGCCGCCGAGCAGACCGTCTCCTTCTGGGCCCAGAAGGCAGACGACCTTGAAAACCGGATGAGACGTAACAACCTCCGGATTGTTGGTCTCCCCGAGAGGGCTGAAGGCCAGAACCCGGAGACTTTGTGGAGACTTGGCTCTGTGCCACCTTTCCGGACGCCAACTTTTCCCCTGCATTTGCAGTGGAAAGAGCTCATCGGGTCCCGGCTAAACCTCCTATTCCTGGGGGACCCTCTAGACCGCTGCTGGCTAGATTATTAAACTGCAGGGACCGAGATCTGATACTCCGTAAAGCCCGACAGAAAGGAGAGATCCGTTTTGAAAATGCATTGGTGTCAATTTTTCCGGATTTCTCAGTTGAGCTGCAAAAACAGAGAGCAACATTCACTGATGTCAAGCGCAAGATGCGAGAGGGAGGCATCGTCTACTCCATGGCTTACCCAGCTAGGTTGAGGGTCGTGCATGGCAGTAAGATTGTTTTTTTAATACCCCTGGAGATGCACGGTCCTGGCTGGAGGCGAGGCGGCACCCATCCTAACCTCCACACCCTAACTTCGGATGCAGACAGGATCACCCTTACCTGTTTTGGAGCAGTCCGCGGTTGTGTTGCTGGCTGTCCGGTCACCCTGTGAGTACTTCTATCTACTAAACAGATGCCTTCTAGAGAGGGGAGCTGAGGTGTCTGTTTCCCACCCCCCTATGTCTTTTTTATTTCATAACGTTTTGCCCTTCCATTTTTTTTGAGGGGGGGGGTTTATTGTTCTCTCCTTCATTTCTCCCTGGGGAGAGGCTGGGACATAGCCCCCCCACCGTTGGAACTCTGTTGCCTCCCTGATCCATGAAGGGGGATTTTTCCCTGTAACCAAGCTACAAGCGATGCTGCACAAACTAATGGCCTATTCAAGAAATAATAATTTTTTTTTCTACTGATCTAGCCCCTCATGATATGTACATTCAAGTCTGTTTGGTCCATTGCTGAAACCCTACTGCCCTTGTGTGGTCCAAGTTGAACATACATCCTTACACATACACAAGCTGATGTTTTGCTGATTCAGGAGGAGGGAGGGATATTGGCTTGACTCCTTGTTCCACCCTATATGCATACCTCTGGACCTGAAGAATGGTGGACATTTTGATGAATAACAATATCCCCCCCCCCTTTTTTTTGTTTTTCGGGGGTTTTCCCTTTCCCCTTTTTTTTTTCTCCTTTTTTTTTGTTTGATGTTTGGTAAGAGAATATATGGGATGGCGGCCGCCACAAATTACTCCCGGAAATGCTGCGGCATTGTGCGAGTAATGCCCCATTTTGGTTTGTTATCTATGCACGACAGAGTGTACAGCTATGGTATACAAGACTTATTAAGTTGGCTACAAGCCGAAATATTCAGTTTATTGTTTTAATGTTTCAGGATACATGCATGAATTTACTATGGTACACAAGATATGGGAAGCGGTTGTATGACCTCAGTCTCCTGAACCCCGTACGTTCCAAATGCCTGAAGGATGGCTGACTTTAAAGCTTTTCTGTCATGGAATGTCGCGCGGTCTGGGTAATCCACATAAGCGCACTCAGGTGTTTTCTACTCTCCTCAAAACCAAAGCCCAGGTGATTTGTCTTCCGGAGACTCATTTGGTCCGGGAGCACCTGGATTATTTGCGTAAGCCATGGGTGCAATGGTCTGTCCACTCCTGCCACTCCTCCTATTCGAGGGGGGTGTCGGTGTTCAGTCCAGTGGGAATGTGTGCGGCTGCGGACAGACCCCAATGGCAGATACGTATTCATCAGATGGGTTAGGGGAATACTGCGCTACCTAGTGGTGTGTATGGAAGCAGCTGACACGACAACAGACAAGGTTGTAAAGAATGGGGAACAGAGAGTGCAGCGCTAGGTCAGAAGTATTCTTAAGATAAACCAAACATGAGTATACAATTAAATATACACCAATAGCAAGTGCTCGCTTTCAATGACCATACATTAGTGTTCTTTAGAATGCTTTCTTTCAATGACCATATAGTAATGTCCTTTTAAAGTTCATGTGTAAATATATACGGTAACTGCGGTAGATACATAGGAAAGTAAAGCTGATGCAGTGTACTGTTCCAGATTGAACTTGGGTAACCAGTGACAGGTGAGTTGATAATCAGGTGCTAGAGGTGGTAATGATCCAAAAAAGGTGAGTGAATGTACTTACCAGAAGCTGGTAAGGTACCAGCAAAGACGATGCCAAATCAGATGATCCAGGGGCGATAAAGTGACGTCACGGTGCTCAGTGCTCAAGTGAGTGCTCAAAAATTTGTGACCATCTCATAGTATGTGTGTGTGCTTACCAGAAATCAGTGGTATGAAGGCGGGAAGTACAATGGTTTCCTATGGATGACTCCCTTCTTGGTCTGCGATGGTACCGGGGTTCCTCCAGAGGGTTCCTATGCCTCTTCAGTATGCGGTGAAATCGCTCCCATGCGGTTTGGTTAAAATGAGAACAAGGAAAAACTCCATAGCGTAATTCAATTTCTCACAGAAATTTATTAAATACAGATTAAGAACACTTACATTTAATAAATAAAGATTAGCTCATCAGTAAAAAATTTGAGCAGCAGTGTGTCAGGGGACAAGACGAGGAAGATTTGGCTGACAAGTACCGTAAGGCCGAGCGGACCTACCTGGCATCCCCCACTGACTCTAACCGCATCCACTGGGAATATATATCTAGGTTATACTCAGATCATATCTCGGCTGATGCCAAGAGGAAATCCTTTTACACTCAGCAGAAATATTTTGAAGGTGGGAATCAGTCGAGTCAATTGCTGGCTCATATGGCGAGGCAGCAGAGAGGGAGCTCGACAGTAACTAAAATAATACGTGCGGATGGGTCGGAGGCGTGCTCAGCTGGGGAGGTTCTTGCAAGCTTCCACAAATTCTACACAAATATGTACAGCTCTACCCTTGGGTACAGTGATACGGACATTGATAATTACCTCTCTGACTTGGTGTTCCCCACCCTGACTCAGAAACAGGGTGCAGACCTAGATGCAGTGATAACTGAGGACGAAATCAGGAAGGCTGTGGCCAGTATGGCAGCGGGAAGGGCTTCGGGGCCAGACGGGATACCACTAGAGGTATATTGCAGATATTTAGATATACTAGTGCCAGTTCTAGCACAAGTATATTCCACTGCGTTTGAGGATGGACGTCTGCCACGGTCCATGTATTCGGCTACAGTGGTCCTTATTCCAAAGCCTGATAAGGACCTGGAGTTCGTCGTATAGGCCGATATCTTTGTTGAATATCGACTATAAAATTTTGACAAAGATCTTGGCCCAGCGTTTAAACAAAGTAATCTTGAATATAATACATTCAGACCAAACAGGCTTCATGCCCGGGAAATCCACTTCCATAAATATCAGGAGAACCCAGCTAATAGTCCAACTTAAAAAATACCTACCTGAGACCTGTGCCCTGGCCTCTTTAGACACTGCGAAAGCCTTCGATTCTATCGAATGGAGATTTCTTATGGCTACTTTGCGTTCCTTTGGCTTCGGGGACAGGTTTCAGCAGTGGGTTTCCATCATTTACAGAGACCCTACTTCCAATCTTTTGGTTAATGGACAGTTGTCCCAAAGCATACAACTATATCGGGGAACTAGGCAGGGCTGCCCTTTGTCTCCCCTGCTCTTTGCGGTGGCCATTGAGGAGCTGGCGTTGCGGTTTAATGTTTTATGGGTATAACTATACGTGGATGACCTTATTTTATATATGCAGGATGCTGGCGCCTCAATGGTAGTGGCCATGCAAATTATTGACCATTTCGTCAGTATTCTGGCCTTAAAATTAACTGGCAGAAGTCAGCTCTGATGCCTCTGTCTCCGAGGGCCCGTTCTGAGACAGACGCAGGGCAGGGTGCCCGCTAAAGGTTGTAACATCATTCAAATACTTAGGCGTTGTCATCACCCTGAACCCTTCTGATGCCACCTCAACAAATTTGGACCTCCTTATGTCACTGATTAAAACTAAGCTTCGGGTGTGGAGTAAACTTCCTTTGTCGGTAGCGGGTAGGATCAATATCATAAAGATGATTTTACTGCCCAAATGCCTGTACGTGACATCCCATATGCCCATCATTGTTCCCAAATCATTCTTTAAAGCATTTACAGATTTCAAGTTCTGGGAAACTAGGGGAGTGACCTTCATAGACAACCTGTATGATGATAATACACTGACCTCTTTTGAGACCCTGCAAAGAAAACATGAACTGCCCCGTACTGCTTTCTATAGATTTCTACAGTTATCACACCTAGTGCAGGCTCAGTTTGGGGTTCAGGGAATCAACTTTTCTACATACCCATTGATAGGGGTGTTGAGATCTCAAGGCCCTAAGGGCCTTATTTCTGTTCTATACCAGCGACTATTATCTACAGTGGCAGGAGGAGCCCCTCTGGAGGTACGAGCTAAGTGGCAGGCTCTTATCCCTAATTTGGGAGATGAGGAGTGGGAGGAGGCTTGCTCAGCCCATTTACTGGTATCCCCTGCGATTAACAACAAACTGATACATCTTTATATGTTTCATCAATCCTATCTCACTCCTATCAGGCTGCATGCCATGCATCGTGTGCCCACGTCAGCGTGCACCAGATGTTTGGCTCCACGCGCTGACTTTGTTCATGTCCTGTGGCTCTGCCCGGAGATCCGAAGGTACTGGCAGCAGGTGACGGACATTTTTGTCTGCGGTTCTGTCAGTGCCGGTCCCGTGCGATCCACTGGTTTGCCTTCTGGGAGTTCTAGATGAGGAGTTGTGGCCTAGACATACAAGAACCATGCTGCTGGAAATGCTTTTTATGGCACGGAAGGCGGTAGCACTCAAGTGGATTCAGCACACCCCTCCGTCGGTGGCGCAGTGGCTGCGGCTGGTAAATCAAGTACTACCTTATGAGAAAATTATTTATGAACACAGAGGCTGCCCGACTAAATACAATAAAGTGTGGGATCCCTGGAGCAGTTCTCCTTTGACTACTTCCAGTGGATAGTAGAGATGTATACAAGATGGGGTCCTATTTGACATTACCTTCTTAGGGACTCAAGACGAGGAGAGAGGGGACATTCTTCCTTTATTGGGGACTGAGGTATTGGATAAATGAAGTTTGAAAATGTACCTGTATTGTAACACCCTTCCTTTTTTTTTTTTTCCTCACTGAACATTGTTGAAGTACCCATGTATGTATGCTTATATTAGCGCTCGTGTGGAGCGTTTCATATTTATGTAACGTTGAATTAATTTTTTTCAATAAAAAGAGTTAAAAAAAAAAAGAGGAAATGAAAGGGAAAATGAATTGGAGAAAGACAGGGAGAATGAATGTGAGAAAAAAGGGGATAAAAATGAATGAGAGAAAAAGAGGGAGAATGAATGAGAGAAAGACGGGGAGAAAGAAAGAATTAAAGAATATAAGTAAGAATGAACTGGAGAAAGACAGGGAGAATGAATGTGAGGGGAAAAAAGGAAAAAAGAAATATGAGAGAAAGTTAGTGAGAATGAATCAGAAAAAGACAGTGAGAAAAGAGAATTCGCAAAAAAAAAAATGAGAATGAATCAGAGAAAGACAGGGGGAAATAAAGAATTTGAGAAAATAAGGGAGAATGAATTTGAGAATTACAGGGAGAATGAATGCAAGAAAAAATAAAAGGAAAAATAAAGAATTAGAGAAGGACAGTGAGAAAAAAAAAATTAGCAAAAGGAGGGAGAGATAAAAAGACAGTGAGAAAAAAATTAGAGAAAGACAGGGAGAATGAATGAATGAGAAAAACAAAGAATGAGAGAAAGCCAGTGAGATAAAAAAAAATTAATAAAAAAAGGCAGAATGAATGAGAGATAATAAGACAGTGAGATAGAATTAGAGAAAGACAGGGAGAACAAATGAATGAGAGAAAGAAAGAATGAGCGAAAGACAGTGTGAATGAATGAGAGAAAAAGGGAGAAAGAAAAATGGGGAGCATGAATCAGAGATAGTAAAGAAAGGGAGAAAGATTAGGAGAAAGACAGGGAGAATTAATGTGAGAAAGACAGGCAGAAGGAAAGAGAAATACAGGGAAAATGAATGATTGATAGACAATGAGAATGACTAAGAGAAAAATAGGGCGCATGAATGAAAGAAAGAAAGAATGAGAGAAAGCCGGTGTGAATGAATGAGAGAAAAAGAGGGAAAACGAATCAGAGAAAACAAGGAAAGGGAGAAAAAAAAATAAGCGAAAGACAGGGAGAATGAATGCAAGAAAGACAGATAGGGCCTAATTCACTATATCGCGAATATGCGATCGCATAACGCTCAAAAATAACGCCCATGAAAGCAATTAGCATATCACATAGGCGATCGCGCGAATGCAGAATTGCGTAATTGCAGCGAATATGCCTTCTTATATGAGAATAGCTGATGTCATCTGGGTTTGAACCTGCAGAATCCATTGAAGGCTTGTATGAACATGATTCGCTTGAAAAAAGTGTATGGGAACTACCGCAGCAAAATTGAAAATATAATGCTGCATACAATGCAAGGTGTGCTGATGACATCTGTAGGATACGAACCTGGAGCTGTAAGCTTTAGAATTCATCGGAATAAACCACTACGCTAAAGACTTGACTACAACCAGACAGAAATAATACATTTACTAATCTTGTATTATCTTCATTCTCTACAAACTAACTGCTGCCATGTTAACTAGTGTGAGATGATTCCAATTGCACATTATACTATTAATGAATGTGTACATACCATTGCATGCATTGCAAAACTTCATAGTATGGAAGCAATCAAACTGATGATGGGCATTGGCTAATTGGTGAATATGCCTTCACATGTTTTCAAAATATAATGCTGCGTACAATGCAAGGTGTGCTGATGACATCTGTAGGATCCGAACCTGGAGCTGTAAGCTTTGAATGTATATATAAACATATATATTTTTACCTCTCATAGGAGTGTAAATTGCAACCTCCCCCCTCCGCATCAGGGAGGATTGAGTGTGGCCTCTTGCAAGCTCCCATAACTACGGTGGAGCGCTTGACCCTGGGTGGCCGGTCGGGATGACCATGCAGTAAGCTCATGCGGCCTTTTACACTGCACTGTTGAATTTTTTAAAACGCTCTGGATGATGGGAATTCACATCTAAAAGCCAATTTGCAGCTTTGTAAGTGTTGGATGTTATTATATAATAAGTATTCATTGTACTCTGTATGACTCTAAATTTCATATTTTTTAATATCGCAGAAGGGGCAATACTTCTAATCCCCCTGAGGAAGGCCAAGACACCGTTGAAGGGCCGAAACGCGTAGGGGACCTCATGTGGCTTATAGCTGCACAGTTTGTCATTCCCCTCTTTTTATGTTGCAAATGTTTGTTTGTAATGCATGTCCCATTGATGTACAACCAGAGCTCCTTTTATGCATTTTTCACATAGTTCTTTTTCCATGATCTAATGTCAAGCGGGAAATAAATAATAAAAAACTGTAAGATTTTCAACAAAATTGTTTGGACTTACTTATATATTCTTTACTGCCACTAAACCCTTAATGGGGAAATTCTCTCTAGATGTATTCTAAAACATAAAGGGGATGGCAGAAATCTTGGGTCTCTCATTAGCACCTATCTTCTTCTTGAAATTTCAGTAATTTTGGGTGGTTAAACACCCTATCCCCACAAAATTCTTTTTTGAGACCATTACAAATCTTGAGCTGTATGGGTGTACCTATAATCGGACATGCTTTGATTTATATGGATGAACTATATATTGTAAAAGACCAGCAATATTGCTTATATAGTTATGTTTTTATTGTATACCCTGTATGCTAGATATATCCTGATCTGATTGAATATACAGTTAGTAGATACCCTTTTAAAGGTTCTTTCCATCAAATATTAGATACAACATGGATGGTTTTCGAGGAGAGGATTGGATCAGCCTCGTGTCAGATTATGAAACAGATTTTGAGCAGGGGGAACAGATTGATACTCAAATCACATCCCTCACACAGAAACTAAATAAAGTCTTAGAGAAAAAATCCGCCTTCTTTTGGCATATCAAGTTATTTGAAAGGTATATCAGGGAGGATATTAATCCCCTAGGTTTGCGAATCCAAATTTTCCCAAACCTAGAACAAATAAGTGAAGAATGTAAGAAAGAATGGGAAACAAATCTACAGAAATGTTCCCAAGAAATGATGGTTATTCTCATAAAAGAATACAAAAAACAAACTGAAAATCTAGACACAAAAATCAGTGAATTAGAAACAGCCCTAGCCCCCTTCGCACACAACGCATTGTTTATCAAGTTGCATACGAAACTAAAAGATGATCTCTCTAAATACAATAAAAGTATACTACAAAAGAAAGAAACAAAATTTTGGAGGGATAAAACCACCTTTTCTGAAGGAAAAGCTTATAAATGGAGCCCCCCAAACACACACTTTAAACGATATACAACACAGAGGGACCAACAACTGTATGATACTCAAGAATTTCATACTAGATATTCTAATAACCGTGGCCTCCCACATCGTGGGCGACGCAGAGGGGGCCGTGGGTCAAAAGGTCCTGCAACACAAAATAAATGGAAACGAGTAACAGACACAGATTCAGATTATACACAAAGCACCACCACATTGGCATCAGTAGAGGCCAATACATCGGAGCCTCAGGCTACAGGGAGGGAGGAATCAGATTCATCACAATCAGATGCATCTGGATCCCAGAACTGCGGTTACAACTTACGTAATCCTCCCATAAACAATCGTGGTAAACCTTCAACTCAGAAGTCTTTAAACTCCGCACGCGGAGCTTGCTCCCCAGCGATAAACAAAGGAGGGAAGGGTCTGGATCCCTATGTAATTCGGGTACAAACAGACAATTAAATGTAATAAATTTATCATCATATGTACTGTCCTCGGCTGAGGAAGCAGTCCTCGCCAGGGGACTATCTTTTTGTCCCCAACAGAACATTGATATCTTTGAGACCATCAAAGACTTACAGCTCTTCGCACGAAAACTCCTACTCAAGTGCACCTATGCCAAAGACAGTAAACAATTGGACAATACCGACTGGTCGCAATACAGTATGCGTGAATTTAGAGCTTTAAAAGATTTAGCTCTGCTCTTTGAGGAAAATAATACCATAGACCTCATCGACCAGATTGATTTGGATCAAATCTTGGAGGAAGTAAACAAAACTACATGCAATCCAACCATTTGCTTTAAAAAACCCTCCTCAAAATTTCCCCCTTTGAACACTAACCCCAATATAGTGACCTTTTTGAAACAAACACTAAAGGAGATTTGCAGCTTGCAGTGCAAAAAATCCCCCCCTGAAAACCTTTCATCTAAAGAAGTTACCGCCTTAGAATCCTTGGCAAAAAAACAGAGTATCACTATAAAGCCATCAGATAAAGGTGGCAATGTAGTGCTAATGGATAATGCATTTTACAAAATTATGTGTGAAAATATCCTCCTAAATAAGGAGTGGTATAGATCCATTCCTTGAACCCTCATTGATGAATTCAATGAGGAGTTCTACACTATGATTGATTCAACATATGGTAGAGGTATAATAAATCGAGATCTGTATGAGTATGTGAGAACTAAATATCCAAGAGTGCCGACCTTTTATAGCCTCCCGAAAATACATAAAAATCCCCTCGCTCCCACAGGAAGACCTATTATTTCAGGGAATGGCAGCATATCCGAAAATCTAAGTAGAGTGATGACGCATACCTCCAACCATATGTTACATCACTACCTTCCTTTGTGAAGGATACTATCCACTTCTTAAAACTATTGGAGGATTTAGCTATATCTTCGGAAACTTTTTTGGTCACCATAGACATAGAAGCATTGTATAGTTCCATTCCCGACTCAAAGGGGTTAGCAACTGTGCAGAAGGTGCTACAACAAGGCTCCACGCATGATGAAGCACTCGTGGAATTCCTTCTCAAGGGTCTAGAGTACATTTTACATCACAATGTTTTCACATTCGATGGCTCCCACTACCTCCAGGTGCAGGGCGTAGCGATGGGGACCTGCTGTGCCCCATCCTACGCCAACGTTTACCTGGGGGTGTGGGAGCAATCCCTCCTCGGTGACGAGGACCTTGTTGAGTATACGAGCCACATTTCAGTGTGGCTCAGATACATAGACGACGTCTTCGTCATCTGGGATGGATCCAGGGAGGACCTGGTTCAATTTTTGGGACTCCTAAACCACAATAATTTCAATTTGAAATTTACGTCAGTTTTTGACCAAAAAATGGTCACTTTTCTAGATGTTACAATTTGTAAAAGCGAGGATGGAAAATTAAAAAGCCAACTCTACAGAAAAAGCACCACTGGCAACACAATTTTGCACACGGAAAGCTTTCACCCTACAACTTTTAAAAAATCCATACCATATGGACAGTATCTCCGATTAAGGAGAAACTGCTCTGATGATCACACGTACAAATGTGAGGCGGCACTCCTCCAGAACAGACTACTAGAAAGAGGATACAGTCGGTCGTGTCTGAAGCGAGCTTTCAATCAAGCTTCACAACACACTCGACAAAATCTTCTGTTCAAACAAAAAAAATCCTCACCACCCAATTATGATACAACACGTATCATTATGAGATATTCAAAACAGCATTTAAAAATTCATGAAATCATCAATAGACACTGGTCTATCTTGACTGATGACCCCTGTCTACAGAGATTTTTACCATCTACTCCCTCTATTACATATAAAAGGTCAACGTCAGTTAAGGATAAACTAGTACACAGTGAGTTTAAAGAAACAGGGGAGAAGAAACATTGTCCTGCCCTAGGCACATATCCCTGTGGGCATTGTACACAATGCCCACACATCAGAAAAGGCAAAACAATGGTGCTCCCCAATGGGCGCACATTCCAGGCCAAACATTTCGCCAATTGTCAGACTAAAAGGGTAGTGTATCTAATGACCTGCGACTGTGGGGCATATTATGTCGGTAAGACAAAACAGGAATTCCACAAAAGAATATCAAAACATATATACAGCATGGAAATTGGAAACCATTATCTCCCGATTGGACGTCATGTGGTAGTGCGACATAATTATCGCATGCCCAAAGTACAGTTTACCGTCCTCGATCGGGTTCATCCCCCCGATCGAGGAGGAGACTGGAATAAAACATTGCTCCAACGTGAACAAAAATGGATCTTTAGACTACAGGCGACATCGTCCCCAGGCCTAAATAAGTCCATTTCCTATGCTCCATTCTTGAAAGGGTTTGCGTCGGGAAAAACCCAATAATTCACAAAGAATCCTGTATATGTCCCCACTTTCCCAGGTCATATGTCTGTTATTAGAAAGTACAATAATTTTTCCATGCAGCTCCCTCCCAGGTGGTTGAGGCAACTAGTTCTTTTGGGTGCTTTTCCTCCCCCCTGGGAGTATGTAACAGATTTGTATAATATAACATTAATTATTCATAATTATAAAATATATGAATTTTTTCCGCTGTACAACTTAATGTCAACTGCAATAAAAACATATGAGTTCTTCGAAACATATGTTTAATTGTTACAAATTCTTGTTTTTCAATTTTTATATATTTCTTTTTTTTGGTCCACAGTGCAGTGCATGGGACTGTCATGGCTTTGGTCTTCTCGGCCCTTCATCCGCGGCAGTGCCCCTCCCATGGGAGTTTCCCGGCCTGTTTGGAGGAGTCACACTCCTCCCATGTACAGCTTGGGGTCCTCTTTGACGGTCCGTCGGGAGGCCCCCTGGTGGACAAGTACTGGCCGGCGGCATCCCGGATCTCTTCCGCACGGTCTGCGGCAATCGCGCGCATGCACGGTTTTTGCCGCGACCGGATATGACGTTACACGTCATTCTAACATCAGCAGGAAGCGACGGCAGTGGCCGAGGACACTTCCGGGACACCGGGGAGCCCACACGAGGGCTGCGAGCACAGCCAGCTGATCTCCATCAGCTGTTTTGCAACACACACCCCCACAGGGAACTAGTATTTAAGACACAGCAAAGGTAAGGCAAGGACACATGGAGGTTTTCCTCCAGTCAGGCTGGAACACTGGGCTGCACTTTTCGGGTAAGAAGGACATTTTTTTCTGACATACTTTTTTAAAAAATGACATATGAGTGAGATTGTTTCTCCCCTTCTGTCCTCTTCCATGATTGTTATTTCTTACTATTCCTTACCTTGGAGACAGCAATAAAACTTCTGTTTCTCCGAAGTAATGCAAAGAATTTTTTTGCATATTTTTCACAGTGGTCAACGCTGGTTTTGCCTGTAAGACAGTGAATGCTTTGGGCATTCCTGCCCTTAGGTCATTAGTAAGTATCTCAACCTATTTTTAATACTTTATTAGGTGTACGTATATACATAGACATATATGTATACAGTTCCTTTGAACCAAAAAATTCCTTCATATAGCCTATCTGTGATGCAGCTTTCCATTTGCTCACAATAAATATAGGTAATATTGACACTGATGTCGAATGTAGTATAGACACTAAAAAGTCATTCTTATATAGCATTTGTCTATATACACCGATTACGCTCACATTATACTAGCAATTATGGAACTAATTCACTACATATATATTTTTACCTCTCATAGGAGTGTAAATTGCAACCTCCCCCCCGCCGCATCAGGGAGGATTGAGTGTGGCCTCTTGCAAGCTCCCATAACTACGGTGGAGCGCTTGACCCTGGGTGGCCGGTCGGGATGACCATGCAGTAAGCTCATGTGGCCTTTTTACACTGCACTGTTGAATTTTTTAAAACGCTCTGGATGATGGGAATTCGCATCTAAAAGCCAATTTGCAGCTTTGTAAGTGTTGGATGTTATTATATAATAAGTATTCATTGTACTCTGTATGACTCTAAATTTCATATTTTTTAATATCGCAGAAGGGGCAATACTTCTAATCCCCCTGAGGAAGGCCTAGACACCGTTGAAGGGCCGAAACGCGTAGGGGACCTCATGTGGCCTATAGCTGCACAGTTTGTCATTCCCCTCTTTTTATGTTGCAAATGTTTGTTTGTAATGCATGTCCCATTGATGTACAACCAGAGCTCCTTTTATGCATTTTTCACATAGTTCTTTTTCCATGATCTAATGTCAAGCGGGAAATAAATAATAAAAAACTGTAAGATTTTCAACAAAATAGTTTGGACTTACTTATATATTCTTTACTGCCACTAAACCCTTAATGGGGAAATTCTCTCTAGATGTATTCTAAAACATAAAGGGGATGGCAGAAATCTTGGGTCTCTCATTAGCACCTATCTTCTTCTTGAAATGAATGTATCGGAATAAACCACTACGCTATAGACTTGACCACAACCAGCCAGAAAAAATACATTTACTAATCTTGTATTCTCTTCAGTCTCTACAAACTAACTGCTGCCACCTTAACTAGAGTGTGAATATTCCAATTCCACACTATAATATTAACCACTTCCGTACTGGGCACTTAAACCCCCCTCCTGCCCAGACCAATTTTCAGGTTTCAGCGCTGTCGCATTTTGAATGACAATTGCGCGGTCGTGCGACGTTGTACCAAAATAAAATTGATGTCCTTTTTTCCCCACAAATAGAGCTTTCTTTTGGTGGTACTTGATCACCTCTGCGGTTTTTATTTTTTGCGCTATAAACAAAACCAAGAGCAACAATTTTGAAAAAAGAACAATATTTTTTACTTTTTGCTCTAATAAATATCCAAAAAAAAAAAATATAAAAAAAAATATTCATTGGGTTTGGCCGATTTATATTCTTCTACATATTTTTGGTAAAAAAAAATTGCACGTTTATTGATTGGTTTGCGCAAAAGTTATCGCGTCTACAAACTATGGGAATTGATTTATGGCGTTTTTATTATTATTTTTTTTTTTACTAGTAATGGCGGCGATCTGCGATTTTTATCGGGACTTTGATATTGGGGCGGACATGTCGGTCATTTTTGACACTTTTTTGGGACCAATGACATTTATTCAGCGATCAGAAATTTAAATGTCCACTGATTACTGTATAAATGTCATTGGCAGTGAAGGGGTTAACCTGCAGGGGGCAGTGAAGGGGTTAACAATGTTCCCTGGGTGTGTTCTAACTGTGGGGGGGCAGGGCTGGTCGGGACATAACAGATCCAACTGATCCCAGTGACAGGGATCAGTAGATCTGTCATGTCCCCTGTCACAGAGCGGGGAACCGCTGTGTTTACATCGGCGGTTCCCCGTTCTACAGCTCTGTAAGGCGATCGCGGGTCAGGAGCAGACATCGAGTCCGCCCGACCCGCGGGCACGCCCAGTGCGCGCAGGGGGCGTGTAAAGGGGCGGACGTCCATGGACGTCCACCCGGATTTTCAGATCCGCGCTGTAGACGTCTTTCGTCTATAGCGCGGATCTCTACAGGTTAATGAATGTGTACATACCATTGCATAAGTTCATAGTATGGAAGCAATCAAACTGATGGGCATTGGCGAATATGCCTTCACATATTTTCAAAATATAATGCCAATTACAATGCAAGGTGTAGTGATGGCACCTGTAGGATCCAAACCCATAGCTGTAAGCTTTAAAGGTATTCGAAGGAACCACTACACTATGAAGTTGATCACAACCAACCATAGAAAATACATTTACTAATCTTGGATTCTGAAAATTCTCTACAAACTGCCAGCACATTAACTAGTGTGTGATTATTCCAATTCCACATCATAATATTATTGAATAGGTACATACCATTGCATGCATAAAGAATTCATAGTATGGAACAAACAAACTGAAGGGCATTGGCTAATTGGCGAATATGCGTTCGCATATTTTCAGCATCTAATGCTGAGTACAATGCAAGTTTCAGAAGGTCATAGCATTGAACTACTGTGTGAGTAAAGCCTCGTAAACACGGGACAACGATCGTACGTACGATTGTCTCAAATCTTATGTTGGCTGTTGTATCTAGCATACTGATTGCACTGCACGATCATACGACCAAGGAAAGAACGTTCAGGTGCATGTAATTAGCATCCAGCCTTCTGAGCATGCGCGTTTTGCACAATACAACTTGTTGGACCAACTTCTCTGTACACACGATACAACGGTCGTATGACCGCTTGTTGGTACGACCACATTTTCTAGTTTGCTCATACGACTCCCGTTGTACGATGGTCGTACGTCGGCTGTTCTAATCGCACTCACTAATGATCGATTTCATATACAACGGTCGTTCATACGACCTGTTGTATACGATCGTCGTCCCGTGTGTATGAGGCTTTAGATAGCCTTGTTTAAATGTATCATGTAGGCTTGCTGTAATGGCTTGTATGGTAATACAAATCAATGTACCAGCCAAACTTTGAACAGTCAGAATTATTTGACATTCATGTCAGCTGGGATTACTACTGAACTGTGATTAGCTGAATCTATTCACATGGTACAGGTTGTTGAGATAAGCCCAAGAACCATGTGATAGCTGGGGCTCAATCCCAGCTCACCAATCTAGGTAACAAGCTGATATTAAAGTTGCGCTTCAGCCCCCCCACCACAGAAAATGTACAAGTCAGCAGCTACAGATCCTGCAACTGCTGACTTTAATCATTAGGACACTGTCCTGGAAGATAGTGATGTTGGCACCCCAGTCCATGTTTCCATTGGCTTTTAGGTGCTGTTGCCTCCATTGCCAATTCCCCACAGCACATGAACAAAGGGAGTAACCTTTAACGCCCCAGGTTGAACTGTCCGCAGAGACGTCAGGGTTCAACGTCTTGTTCAACGTGATCACACTTTCCCCGGAATCTATAGGTAGATTTTCACCTTCGAGACGAATAGAGAGGGGGGGAAGACTACGGTGCAAACCGTGGAAAAACCCCCCCCCCCCATGGACAAAACCTGTAAATGGACAGGGGTGAAGGTTGTCTGGAGTGACGTCGCTCCATACGATCTTTAAACAGTGGGGAGGAGGAAGGGACGACGGTCCGGTAAGTCTTTCGCGTCACGGGAAACAAGTACACGACACCCCTTAACCGTTACCTCCGTTGTCG
>BLSH010031157.1:36307-51667 GCA_018402905.1 Glandirana rugosa | reverse complement strand
CGCGCGCGCTCACTAGGCTCGTGAGCGCAGCCGCCGTCATATGACGGCGATTTGCGCTCACGAGCCACCTTGCCGCCGTCAGATGCCGATCGGCGGTCGGCAAGGGGTTATGGAACAAACCAAAAACAGTCTTCAAAATGCTCTGCAGGCAGTGGAGATTATACCAATGCTGGGGGTTATCATTATGGTGACTGACACCATTGTAAGAGGTTAATGTGTTCACTGACACCAATGCTAGGGGTTATTATTGCATCCACTGACACCAATAATGGACAATCCAATTACTGCCAGTAACACCAGCAAGGGAACTTTTACAGATGACAATCCTGTATGTGCTTAGTTTATGCACAGTGGACATGGACATGGCCCGTTCTGCTGAACGGACTGGCATGTTAAAATGGACTGTGCTGTGTTTACACTCAACTACGTCCAATCCGCCTAGACGGTGGGGGATGGATCTTTCACAGTTTTTTTAGTGGACTGGAATTGGAGGTAGGTGGGTGTAAACGGACACAGGTGCATTTACACCTGCCAGTTTATAGGGATAAATGGATGGTCTGATGAGGTTTGCCTGAAGAACTGACATGTAGATCTGATTGGACACTTGATGTGAAAGGGGTCATACTCAGCCTAAGCCCAGGCTCACATTGGTGCGGGAATGAAATATTGTGAGTTCAGCTGAACTCACACCATTTCATTCCTGCATGTCAGTCCCGATTTCAGAGACATCTCTGCGGGTTGCTGCACAGATGTCAATGGAAATTGCACCTGAAATTGCCAAGAGTAGCACAGAAAGAAAGGAATTGGTGTGGTCTGCGGCTCCACATGTGATCGGTCTCCATCCCATATTGCAAAAAGAACAAGAGGATCGGTCAGGGGGACTTTAAATGAGTACCGATCACAGATCATAGTAAAATCATGTAAACAGTTTATTCATATGTGGGTAAACATGTCACATACAAAGGTCGAGTACTAAAACATATGATATCTAGACATGGTACATATACAGCATGGTAAAGCAGCATGGACCCATATACATGAACATACAAATGACATAACCCAAGAATCAAACCATGGATAGAGGTACTATAATGTAGAGCCGTACTAAAGTGTATGTCAGGTCTAACGATGGAATGAATGAAGTGGTGATCAAGACTGCATCCCAGTAGCTCAACGCGTTTCGTGGCTAGGGCCACTCATCAGGAGCGGATGCTCAATCGTGTCTATAACAAAGGGGGAATGTCAAAAAATCAAAATAGTAGGGCTTGATGAGGGTGGGATAAAAATAATTAAATGTAGAGGGAAAGGATAACCTTATCCCAAACAGACTTACATGGCTTGTATGTATGTGGGACATGCGAAGAAGGCCCGGGGATTCGCTGGATACGTCTGTCCTGGGAGCTGAGGTGGCCTGGCGGGGCACACGAGCTGGGCGCACAGGGGGCAAGAGTTCCACAAACC
This sequence comes from Glandirana rugosa, assembly GCA_018402905.1. Classification (NCBI taxonomy): domain Eukaryota; kingdom Metazoa; phylum Chordata; class Amphibia; order Anura; family Ranidae; genus Glandirana; species Glandirana rugosa. Next base: position 50,206 of record BLSH010031157.1, on the reverse strand, counting down.
AAGATTTTACTATGATCTGTGATCGGTACTCATTTAAAGTCCCCCTGACCGATCCTCTTGTTCTTTTTGCAATATGGGATGGAAACCGATCACATGTGGAGCCGCAGACCACACCAATTCCTTTCTTTCCAATAATGGGTGGAAGACACCCTGGTCAACTCGTGGTCTGCTGCACCACACATTCAACCGCTTATAGTCACTTGACTTTGAAATAGGGTTTATGGGACAGTTATTTGTCCCAAGGGCGTACTTACGTCTACATTATAGTACCTCTATCCATGGTTTGATTCTTGGGTTATGTCATTTGTATGTTCATGTATATGGGTCCATGCTGCTTTACCATGCTGTATATGTACCATGTCTAGATATCATATGTTTTAGTACTCGGCCTTTGTATGTGACATGTTTACCCACATATGAATAAACTGTTTACATGATTTTACTATGATCTGTGATCGGTACTCATTTAAAGTCCCCCTGACCGATCCTCTTGTTCTCAGAGTAGCACAGAAACTACTTTTGGAAATCAGTGCAGCACCAGAAATGCAGCGCTGCACCGATTAGGACTGCCATTGCCTGCAATTTGACATGTCAAATTGTATTCCAAAACGCACCGATGTGAACCAGGGCTCAAAGCCAGATTTCCTATAATATAGTAGATACAAAGGGATACTCCAAAGTAATTTATACTGTCACTGCAGGGAGATTTTCAGTCATCTGTAACTAGAGTAAAGAATGTATGTAACTAATCACAAGCATGGGCATTTCATTCCAACAGACCCTCACCTCTTTTGCAAGCAAAAACACACAAATGTGCAATAAAGATCCCTATTGATCCTGGGAGGAGTGCAGCTGTGCTGGTCTGTGGTCTCATCAGACTTGCTGAATACAGATAAATAGAAAGTAATACCCAAACACTGCTCACTGACTGATTGTGACACAGACAGGGAGTTTCACAAATCTTTTACATCTGCTATTAACCCATCCTGTTCTACACATATAAATCATGCCCTTCACCTTAGTGGCAGCCCTGCTTCCATGGCCTGAATCTGGGACATCTTAGCTGCTCTGGGAAGAGCTCTGAAGACTGCAGGCTTCACAGAAATCCGTGCAGCAGATTGATGAACTTTCTCTGCCCAGCTCCATCCACCTGTACTTCTCCTCACACTGAGCTCCATCCACCTGTACTTCTCCTCACACTGAGCTCCACCCGCCTGTACTTCTCCTCACACTGAGCTCCATCCACCTGTACTTCTCCTCACACTGAGCTCCACCCGCCTGTACTTCTCCTCACACTGAGCTCCATCCACCTGTACTTCTCCTCACACTGAGCTCCACCCGCCTGTACACTCCTCTTCATGTCCACCCACCTCGAGTCACACTCCTCTTCATCTCCGCCCACCTCGAGTCACACTCCTCTTCATGTCCACCCACCTCGAGTCACACTCCTCTTCATGTCCACCTGAGCTCCACCCGCCTGTACTTCTCTTCACACTGAGCTCCACCCGCCTGTACTTCTCCTCACACTGAGCTCCACCCGCCTGTACTTCTCACACTGAGCTCCACTCGCCTGTAATTCTCCTCACACTGAGCTCCACCCGCCTGTACTTCTCCTCACACTGAGCTCCACCCGCCTGTACTTCTCCTCACACTGAGCTCCACCCACCTGTACTTCTCCTCACACTGAGCTCCACCCACCTGTACTTCTCCTCACACTGAGAGCCCCGATCCAGCCAGGCTGAATGTGACTGCAGCCAAAGCTGGGAGAGAGCAATCTCCTCCTGTATGTGGACACTGGATGGCTGCTGGTGCAGAGAGGAGGCCCACAGTGGGCACAGCCTGAGTCCAGATTCCAGGGCACAGGGAGGTGTGACAGCCAGGCATTTTGGTGGAGTTTTACCTGTATGTAAGTAAGACTGGAGAATAGTGCAGTGCAGGCTCCCTCCTTCCTCACATTACACGCAGCCTGCTAATCCATCCCGGCTCTGAGACAGCCCCGCTCTCAGTGAGTGAGGGATGCAGTTCACATATCACTCCACCAGTGGCTGTGTGCGACGGCTGACAGAACTATAATCTGTCTACCTGTACACCGCCACCCGAAAATGAAAAAAAGTTCTATAGCTGCAGCGCTAGCTACAGCCTCTTGTGCCCCTCTCATGTGCCTTTCTCATCTGCCCAGGGAAATGCTATGGAGTATATTTTATTTACTCCATGTGTGCAGTGTGTGTAAGGATACAGTGGGCCCCCTTTACTCAGGGGCCCGTGTGCAATGCACACTCTGAACCCATGGATAAAACGCCACTGATTATTACCATTCTTTATTTGTATGAATATTGCTGCACTCATTTTCTATATGCTGATTATAAATTCTCTTCATTAGTGATCAGTGAAATATTCTCCATACCATTGTTATATATACACTTATAGGGAGTTCTGTGCTGAGGAGTCTCACTTCTATTGTTATATTTTCACATTTATATTGTGTGAATGTTATATACTAGTGCTGCAGTCTTCCATATTATACCAGATGTGCCAACTCCACCAATAGTGATCAGATAGAACAATTACATTCACTACAACAATACACTTTATACATGTGAGCAAGGGCGGATCTCCTCCAACCTATTCACAGCTACTTCAATCTATAAAACATATAATGTACAAAATACATGAATATGAAAAGCAACAAAGTTATCTTATAAAATGGCAAACATCAAGAGAAAGTTCATAAATGTGAAAAAGCGGATTTCCTACAACCCATTCACCACTACTTCCATCTCCAATTACCATACAGTGACTTGTGCAGTAACAGAAATAAGAAATCCTAAAGATTCATCCAGATGGTTTAAATCAATGCTGATCAGCTGCCACCTCTTTGTGACATGGAGGCTTTTTCTTTTCTATGTAATGTGATTGCGGCCATTGTCTGGATACCCCGGCTGATATTGGAGATACCTGGAGGTCTGACATTCCGTGGCGCAGTCTCTTCTCATCGGAAGCCGGCTTGAGCGGAGTGTTGCTGCTGGAAGGATATAAACAAGCGTGTCTGGGCCTTGCTTGTGGGGACAAACCTTTTGGTAAGTGACCTGTTTGCTCACTGGTGTGGGGGAGGGTGATTGAAGTTGCTGCAAAGAGGTGGCAGCTGATCAGCATTGATTTAACCACTTCAGCACCAGAAGGTTTTACCCCCTTCATGACCTCACCATTTTTTGCCATATGGCACTGTATTACTTTCAATAACAATTGTGCGGTTGTGCGACGTTGTACCTTTTTTCCCACAAATAGAGCTTTCTGTTGGTGGTATTTGATCACCTCTGTGGATTTTATTTTTTGCACTATAAACAAAGAGCAACAATTTAGAAAAAAATGTATATATTTTACTTTTTGCTAAAAAACATCCAATAAAAAAAAAAAATCGAATTTCTTCATTAGTTTAGGCCAATATGTATTCTGCTACATGTTATTGGTAAAAAATCCCAATAAGCGTATATTGATTGGTTTGTGTAAAAGTTATTGCGTCTACAAACTATGGGATATTTTTATGGCATTTTATTAAATTTTTTTTACTAGTAATGGCGGCAAATGGCGATTATTAGCGGGACTGCGATATCGCGGCGGACAGACCGGACACTAACATTATTACAGCGATCAAAGCTAAAAATATGCACTGTCACTGTACTAATGACACTGGCAGGGAAGGGGTTATCATCGGGGCGATCAATGGATTAACCACTTACCAACTGGAAGGTTTTCCAGCTTTAGGACCAGAGCACTTTTTGCGATTCGGCACTGCGTCGCTTTAACTGACAATTGCGCGGTCGTGCGACGTTGCACCCAAACAAAATTTGCGTCCTTTTTTTCCCACAAATAGAGCTTTCTTTTGGTGGTATTTGATCCCCTCTACGTCATTTCTGATCACCGCTATAAACAAAAGAAGAGCAACCATTTTGCAAAAAAACCCAAATTTCTTACTATTTGCTAAAATTCAAATCCAAAAAAATATATATAAAAAAACATTTTTTTTCACCGGTTTTCGCCGATTTATATTCTTCCTCATATTTGTGATAAAAAAAAAATCACAATCGGTGTTTATTGATTGGTTTGCGCAAAAGTGGCCGCGTTTATGGATGATGAGAATTAATTTCTGGGGGTTTTTTTTATTTTTTATTTTTTACTAGTAATGGCAGCGATCTGCGATTTTTAGCGGTACTGCGATATTGCAGCAGACATGTCGGACATTTTTGACACTTTTTTGGGACCAATGACATTTATTCAGTGATCAGAAATTTAAATGTCCACTGATTACTGTATAAATGTCATTGGCAGTGAAGGGGTTAACCTGGGGGGGGGGAAGCTAGGGGTTAACTGTGTTCCCTGGGTGTGTTCTTACTGTGGGGGGGTTGGGCTACCATGAGCATGAGAGATCTAACTGATCCCAGTGACAGGGATCAGTAGATCTCCCATGCCTGCACTGTCAGAATGGGGAACCGCCATGTTTACATGGGCGGTTCCCCGTTCTTTGCCTGTGGCCGCTCATTGCGGCTCACTGGCGGACATCGGGTCCACCCGAGCCACGGGCACACTCCTCAGGAGTGCGGCGGGAGCGCACCCCCCCAGCGGCCGTTCGCAGGTCGCCATGTTTTTTAGGGTGATACGCGCACAGCAACCTGACTGCCGCCATGAAAACATGGCAGGCGGTCAGGAAGTGGTTAAGTGTGTCCCTAGGAGCTGTTTTCTTAGGCTGCGTTCTCACCTATGTGAATTGGATGTGGCTTACACCGCATCCAATTCACAGGACACTTGAAAGCACATTGTTTTCAATTTGTCCAGTTCAAATCTGTCCGGTGCATTTGCACTCCGCATTGCACAGAAAACCATTTTCTGTGCTGTACAGTGTGGTGCGAATTCCAGGCACAATTTGTTCAATGGGAACGCATCTGAATTAAAGATGTGTTCCACATTGAATGCAGATCTTTCCCCTCCTCACTGCACCTCCCCCACCCCTATCAGCCGATGTGCTGTGATATTGGAGAGGAGACGCTGAACAGCAGCTCTTGTCCTTCTCCCAGGTATCAGAGCTGGAATTCACACCGCACAGACACTGGCTGAACAGAGAGATCCACTTTCCTGCTTAGCCTGAACACAAGATCTCTCTGAAAAACACAAAAAGGAGAAAGGCGCACCGACCTTGTGCAACACCATAAGACCGTTTATTAAAAGTAGGAATCAAGCATAAAATATACTCACAAACGGAGCAATATCAAAGGCATATAAGTCAAAGGCAGTGACTTCAGTGAAACTCCACCACAACTCGGGGGGAATGACGATGGCGTCCTACGCAAGGCTAACGCGTTTCCAGGGCGAACCCTCTTCATCAGAGCCTAGCCATCGAATGAGCTGTCTCTCTTAAATACCTGAATAAAAGTGATTCAGGTCCCACCCTCCTCCAATGGGCAAGGCATTGAGAGGGGCAGGGGGAGGGGGAGGGAAAAGGCAAAGCCTGATATGATCCTTCTCTTTACCACTAAACACCCACAGTCAAATACATGTTGATAACAATAATAATAAAAACATAAAAGTACATATGTAATGATATAAACATATATATAAAAGCAAGTGTATAAGTGCATATGTGCCGCTCTAGGCTACGACCATAGGAAAAACATTAGGTAGACCACCTTGCTACTGCATGTCTCGCCATATAGTCGGCAAAGATCAGACAAGATCAAAACAATTAGCAATAAAAAGATGGTGAATAAAAAGTAATAATTAATAAATAAAAATAAAATATTATATTGATTAATCATATTACTGACACAGATGTATATAGATATATCCAAGAGCTATAGCCAGATGTAAAAAAAAAAAATATATTATATATTATATGTACCTTGGAACACAGCCACATAGATTAATGCAGTGTAATCTGCCTGTGCTTCTGTAGTTCCAAACATACCTTGATGTTGAGCCGATGTCGCCTGTCATAGAGCAGGGGCAGTACACACATTTTCACAGTATGCCGGCGTCCATAGACTCGTGGAACGCCAGCCGGCTCGGCGACCCGGAGGAGGAAACAGAGAGGCTTCCCAGCTGTCCTCCCCGGGTTGCCCACAGCCTATAGCAGTGGCGCAACCAGGAGGAGGGGACGACAACAAAGGGGCCGAACTCACACCCCCCCCAATCTGACGTTCTATACTCTAATAGCCGCATGTCAGTGTAAGATCTTTGCTGACATGAAGGGAGCTAAAACGGCACAATGCATAAACAAAGACAGACAGCCATCCGCTTCCTAGTCCTATACCAATTCTTTTAATTGCTTTTTACTAACCTGAAACTCTAAATTCTCTTAAGGGGGAGGTCACCCCAAAGATGTTACAATTAAAATTAAAAATATATAAAATATATAATTAAATAAATCCTATATACATATATAAATAATTACATGGTGAATAGAGCATATACATAGATGGGCAGTCAATATATGACATATACTCATACACAAACCTCCCATACGTAAACACTCAACAACCACCTCCAAGGAAAAAGATGCATATACTGTAATCGTTTCTTCAGTCGTATTAAACCGGCCAAAACGCATACATGATCATATAATCCTATAGTGTTCTCATAATGAATCGAAGGATAAAGTATGTTACCGTACATTTCCGGTGATATAAATAATGGCCATAAAAACCTAACAAGGGGCTCATAGGAATAGTAAGGCCACATGAATCCATAGGAAGGGAATAATGGGATATTTACTAACCTAAACATAGGACTGTAAATAGGACAAACTGTCGGGTACAGGAAGACCAGACTAATGGTGACTAAACTATAACACTGAGTCATATGACAACATATGACATATGACAATTACTGAACATACAAGAAATGGGGGGGGGGAGGGGGGAGAAAAGGACACAGGGCAAAGAGCTCAATAGTAACATGGAGGCTGGACCACCTCGGGGGGACCACTCTGGGAATTATGCGCAAAGTGGAACCAGGAAGAACAGATTGTTAATTTATTAAAGGACAGAGTGTAGTTCGATTTCTTCATTCAAGCCCTTAGGGCTTATGGAATCGAGCGTGAAAATCCAAAATGCCTCCCTGTTGCACAACCTTCGGTATTTACTCCCATCGTCCATATGGTTGTTCATGGCCTCGATACCGAATACTTTTAGACCTGACAGACAACTTTCATGTTTTTCTGTAAAAGCTCAACTCTTCGTAGTCACATTTTCTAGTGCAGGTACGTCTCAACCTGCAGAATTGCCCAAAGGGTACATTCCTAATCCATCTGGGATGATGGTGGCTTCTAGCATGCAAATACGAATTGCCGGCTGTGGGTTTAATATGTGTTTTAGAGAAAAACACGCAGCAAAAAATGTAGCCCCTACAAAGGGCAATGCGGAGCCAGTGGTGAGAAAACGTACCACCCCCAGAACCTCACCACTGGTCACAAGGAAGAGAGCAAACCCACAAGACGAGGTAGGAGGGGAGGTACGAAATATAAAAAGAGGGAGAAAGAATTAGAGTCATACTCGACGATAAAGATTTTCAATCTGTCTAATTCAATACTATCTGATATGGAGCTTAATCTTCTCAGAAAGGAGCTTAATTTTGCTCCCGAGACCCCGCCTAATACATTTGAGTTATTTGTTGATTTAAACAAATTCATACGCAATCTCACATTAAAACGGCATTTTACTATGAAGGAAGATGAACCACATGAGATAGTCGGTATGGGGACCCCTTTACTTGATGATTCCGCCGATTCAGACATGTTAAGAATTTTGGAAGAATTATACAGTGAGGGGATGGGGGAAATTGGAGACCTGTCGGTATGTCCGTTCCTTGAGCCTGAGGTCTTACAGACTAAATTTAGGCCTAAATCACTATTCTACCCTCATTGGTCTAAGGGCAATTTTATCCCTACATTTTATGAACTGGTATGGGAGGAGCTAAAATCACTATGCAGTGGGAAAAAAGTTAAACATCAGGACAAGAATATTAATGGCCCTCTGCTTTCTTTAAAAAATAGGCCAGAAATTATTATCAGAAAGGCCGACAAAGGGGGAAGTCTGGTCATCCAGGATAGAGACATCTACATCCAGGAGGCGGAGAGACTCTTAGGCGATAGGGACACATACACTAGGCTTCCTTGTGACCCTACCAGTAATTATATGGAGGATCTCAAAGCACTTTTGGAAGGGGCACTAAAGACAGGTGTCATCACCAAAGATTAATTTCTCTTTATGTATTCTAGACACCCGCTTGTGCCTCATTTTTATCATATTCCAAAAGTGCACAAGGACCCCATCAGCCCTCCAGGGAGACCGATTATCGCTGGTGTCAACAGCCTAACCAGTAATCTGGGAAGTTTCATTGATTACTTTCTGCAAGACATTGTGATGTCCTTACCCTCATTCATAAAGGATTCAGGGCATATTTTGGAGGTTTTGTCCTCCTACTCTTGGCAGGAAGGCTACAGATGGTTATCACTGGATGTGGCCTCCCTTTATACTTCAATAGACCATCAATTTGGATTGCAGGCGCTTCAACATTTCCTCACTACCAGCAACAACTTCCTTCATGCCCAGGCCCCATTTATTTGTGATAGCGTTGAGTTTATGCTCACTCACAATTATTTCAGTTTCCTGGGCCAATTCTTTAGACAAATTAAGGGCACAGCTATGGGGGCCAGGTTTGCTCCGAGCTATGCTAATCTTTTCATGGGTTTATGGGAATCTCAGTATATCTGGTCCAATAACCCGTTCGGAGCAAACCTGGTCCTTTATGCCAGATATATAGATGATATCATTATTATCTGGAATGGCTCTGATGAGGAGCTAAATGGGTTTTTATCCCATTGCTCCAGAAACCCCTTTGGCATTTCCTTCACTCACGTTATAGATCATGAGTGTTTGGTGTTTCTGGATTTGGAGCTTCGGGTGGATAATGATTACCACATTTTCTCTAAAACACATATTAAACCCACAGCCGGCATTACGTATTTGCATGCTAGAAGCCACCATCATCCCAGATGGATCAGGAATGTACCCTTTGGGCAATTCTGCAGGTTGAGACGTACCTGCACTAGAAAATGTGACTACGAAGAGTTGAGCGTGTCCCTCAGGGAAAAGTTTAGAGAAAAAGGTTATGATGATGACCTGTTAGATCAAGCTTATTCCAAATACCGGGCTTTATATGATGAGGAACCTGCTGTGGCAAGGGGTGACCGTATGAAACTGACCGAGCCTCAGGGGGAACCATCAGTTTTTGCACCAGGTTTAATAATAAGGCATCATCCATCCAGAGGGTTCTTAAACGCAATTGGAAGATCTTAAGACAGGACCCCTTTCTGGCCAAACTCTCCCCCCTCACCCTAATGTAATATTCAGGAAACCTAAAGATCTGAGGAGTATTCTAGCACCCAGTCAAGTAAAAAGGGAGAGGAGACAGCTAAGCAGTCCCTGGTCCACCCTCTTTGACCAGAAAGGGAGTTATCGGTGTGGTGTAGCGAACTGTGCCAATTGTAGCTACATGATCCACCGGAAAAAAAGAAATAACAGCTAAAAGTGGAAAGGTCTTTAAGATCAGGCAGTTTATTAACTGTGGGACTCCATTTGTCGTCTATGGCCTGCTTTGCCCCTGCGGTCTTCTGTGTGTTGGGCGGACAACACACCCCCTAAGGGTAAGAATGAACGAACACAGAAGTAGTATTTCTACCCTCAAAGAGAATTATTCTGTACCCCGTCATTTTACAGAAAAACATGGAGGTTGTCTGTCAGGTCTAAAAGTATTCGGTATCGAGGTCATGAACAACCATATGGACGATGGGAGTAAATACCGATGGTTGTGCAACAGGGAGGCATTTTGGATTTTCACGCTCGATTCCATAAGCCCTAAGGGCTTGAATGAAGAAATCGAACTACACTCTGTCCTTTAATAAATTAACAATTTGTTCTTCCTGGTTCCACTTTGCGCATAATTCCCAGAGTGGTCCCCCCGAGGTGGTCCAGCCTCCATGTTACTATTGAGCTCTTTGCCCTGTGTCCTTTTCTCCCCCCTCCCCCCCCCCATTTCTTGTATGTTCAGTAATTGTCATATGTCATATGTTGTCATATGACTCAGTGTTATAGTTTAGTCACCATTAGTCTGGTCTTCCTGTACCCGACAGTTTGTCCTATTTACAGTCCTATGTTTAGGCTAGTAAATATCCCATTATTCCCTTCCTATGGATTTATGTGGCCTTACTATTCCTATGAGCCCCTTGTTAGGTTTTTATGGCCATTATTTATATCACCGGAAATGTACGGTAACACACTTTATCCTTCGATTCATTATGAGAACACTATAGGATTATATGATCATGTATGCGTTTTGGCCGGTTTAATACGACTGAAGAAACAATTACAGTATATGCATCTTTTTCCTTGGAGGTGGTTGTTGAGTGTTTACGTATGGGACGTTTATGTATGAGTATATGTCATATATTGACTGCCCATCTATGTATACGCTCTATTCACCATGTAATTATAAATGATTTATATATGTATATAGGATGTATTTAATTATATATTATATATATTTTTAATTTTAATTGTAACATTTTTGTGGTGACCTCCCCCTTAAGAGAATTTAGAGTTTCAGGTTAGTAAAAAGCAATTAAAAGTCCTGGTATGGGGTGTGGCCGGCTGCAGCAGGAGATGGATGCTTAACTGCTAAGCTCTATGCGGCTTGAGAGAGAAAAATCATAATTTCACCCTCAAACAGAAGTAAAATTTCAATATTTTACCCAATAACATACATTATCCAGCTAGCAACAAATTGGCAGCCAGAGAAAGAAGATAGCACAAACCCCGAAGAGAAGTTATGTGAGGAGAGTGGTGAGGAAATCTGACAACCGCCGGACTACCACTCACAATCAGCTTCCATCCTCCAGAAGTAAAGTGGGGTGAGTGACATCGACCCCCCCTTTAGACTCCCCAGACCCAGGACTATCTACTTAGCCTCATATTAAGAAGGGCAGTTAACCAACAGAGACGATACAGCCTCCGGACCGGCTCTCTCAGAAGCACTGGCTGTCGGCCGCAGCCATCTTGGGGCCTAGTTTAACACCAGACTCCTCTGACTCTAATAATCAGCCCGGATCGAGGAAAACACAAAACATCAGACAGTGTCAGCACTACCATCTGTCCCCCACATCTCAGGATACACAGTGGTAAGACGATTGCAGGCCTCCGGCGGGGGACAACATAGAAATCTAGGCCGCGGCTCCGTCCCATCTGCGCAGGCCGGCGCCGCACAATCCATCATCATCTGCCCATCTCCAGGCCGATATCTAAAAATCAACACTCATACTATCTTCCTCACACCCCAGGCCCCATCATACACCCAGTATTGTGTGGATTGATTCCCGATCAGTGCAGAAATCTAGGCCGCGGCTCAGTCCCATCTGCGCAGGCCGGCGCCGCATAATCCAGCATCATCTGCCCATCCCCAGGCCACTATCTAAAAATTAACACTCATACTATCTTCCTCACACCCCAAGCCTCATCATACACCCATTATTGTGTGGATTGATTCCCGATCAGTGCAGAAATATAGCCCGCGGCTCCGCGCGGTTAAATCGAACTAGGTCGCAGTGATAATCCACTACACTAACACCCATCCTATCTAGGGGGGACAAGATCCGAACACCCCAGGGCTCCCCCTTCTTACAGGACTCCCCCATCATCAAATTGAAGCACACCAACCTTTCTGAAGCACATCTGGGCACTGTACAATCCATGACCAGCGGCCATCTTGGTACTCCCGGTGAAGCCTAGAACCCATATAACCATCTGGCTCCAACTTGAAACCTAGGTTAGGGCAGGCCAAAGATTAAACAATAGTATCTGATTGCCTGGGAACCTCAAAGCCTGCACCTTGCAACCATATATATAGACTCTGCTTTCAAGCCAGTGTCTCTCAGATCCACCTGCCAGCGCAGCCACCATTTTTTTCTAGACAACATATCTAGTACTAAGCAAATAAAAATCGAGAAACGCAACCTCATTCGAACCACAATCCAGCCCCAACTAAATATTGTTCCCTAACCCGGAACAGAGCCTGAAGGCATCAGATATGACAGCTTGCTGAACCCAAGCCCGGCTATAGCGGAGATCCAGGGCGGAAGCAACGATGGAATCAGTTGTCACTAATTAAAACCAAATTAAAACAAAATTCCAACTCTCAAAAAATGTCAAAAAGAAGACAAGAGAGATCGGCACCACGCAAACTTACAGAGTTCTTTCCGACACCACACCGACAGTCATTCCGAGATGGCGATAAAGGACATGCAGGGGCAACATATATCAACCTCAGACAACCACACCAAGATGTCTCGGGGCAAGGCGGAGCAACCGGGGGACAACAGTTCACTGAAACTAGCTCAACAACATCCACACCCTCATCCAGTCCTGCCAAATCAAAGATGAAATTGACACCAGAAGCTGAAATACAAAATGAGGGAAACCCTCTACCGCGACCTCCCCAGGAGCAGATAGCGTTTTCTAATTCTATTGCTACATACCCTACCTCTAACCAGCCTGTGCTTGACACCACATTGAGAGATATGTTAATGACACTCCAGAGCTCCATTCATTCTGACATTACTAATATGATAAGACATTTCACCTCTAAAGTATCCCTCCTTGGAGACAGGGTTACCACCATAGAAAACAAGATGGGAGAGGTCCCAACTTCCTTCAACGAAATGGTGGAAGCGCAGAATGATGAGGCAGAAGATATTGAATGGATGAAAGCGAAAATTGCAGACTTAGAAGACCGTTCCATAATGAACAATTTAAAAATAAGAGGCATACCTGAATCCATTCAAACTTCCGCCCTGAAGGACTACTTTACTCAACTGATGGCGACCTTCCTGCCTGGAACATATCCTAGTGAGCTGATAATAGACCGGATCCATCGACTACCAAAACCTCCACATCTTCCTGACGCTATACCAAGAGACACCATTGTCCGCATCCACTTCTACCACGTAAAAGAAAACCTGTTACGGGCCACAAGGAATCCAGAAACGTACCCACAAAATTACAACAACCTATCCTTCTATGCAGATCTATCCAAATACACCATGCTGAAACGCAAAAATCTCTCCACCATCACAAAACCCATTCGAAATCACCAGATTCAATATAAATGGGGCCACCCAGTCAAATTGATAATCACTAAAGAAAATAGAACATATTCCATCCGCACACTGGATGAGGGCCTGACCCTGCTTCGCCAATGGAACATAGTGGAATCGATAGAACAACGCCCACAAAACCGTCATCAACGTCATCAACAAAGCAGAGAATGGGAAGACTTTGACCCTCCGGACGACATGACCACTTGATTCCACTTAAAATACACAAGGCACACAAATAAGCCCTGGATCTGCCGCTCATGCCAGGCTTATCCGCCTTAAACCCCCAATAGTTGTCGCGGTTAACTCCGCCCACGAAGTTATACACTTCTCTTTTTATCCATTTCAGTTGATCACCTCTTTTTACCTTTACATGTATCTAAGACAAAGTTAACAAGGTTATCTTTCGTTTTGTTCTCTAGTTACTCTTTTCCCATACAGTACAATCGGCTTATCAGCATAAAACCTAAGATTCCACGCAACAAGGTATCTCTAACAAGCTCGAACGGTTGAAGCCTTCTTTGAAGCTCAGACGTCACACCGTAAGTTCAATACATATATATACCCAAATTCCGCCTATTCGGACCGTACTCGCCGTCTAGGTCCCGAATAAACACACGGAACACATAAAATTCACCTTAGTTCACCAGTACAGCAGGCCTCCCAGTTTCAGAAGGGTAAGAGACGAAACAACTACTGCAACT
>BLSH010031157.1:25508-36297 GCA_018402905.1 Glandirana rugosa | reverse complement strand
ACCGGCCAAAACGCATACATGATCATATAATCCTATAGTGTTCTCATAATGAATCGAAGGATAAAGTATGTTACCGTACATTTCCGGTGATATAAATAATGGCCATAAAAACCTAACAAGGGGCTCATAGGAATAGTAAGGCCACATGAATCCATAGGAAGGGAATAATGGGATATTTACTAACCTAAACATAGGACTGTAAATAGGACAAACTGTCGGGTACAGGAAGACCAGACTAATGGTGACTAAACTATAACACTGAGTCATATGACAACATATGACATATGACAATTACTGAACATACAAGAAAAGAGGGGGGGGGGGGAGAATAGGACACAGGGCAAAGAGCTCAATAGTAACATGGAGGCTGGACCACCTCGGGGGGACCACTCCGGGAATTATGCGCAAAAAGGAACCAGGAAGAACAGATTGTTAATTTATTAAAGGACAGAGTGTAGTTCGATTTCTTCATTCAAGCCCTTAGGGCTTATGGAATCGAGCGTGAAAATCCAAAATGCCTCCCTGTTGCACAACCTTGGGTATTTACTCCCATCGTCCATATGGTTGTTCATGGCCTCGATACCGAATACTTTTAGACCTGACAGACAACCTTCATGTTTTTCTGTAAAATGACGGGGTACAGAATAATTCTCTTTGAGGGTAGAAATACTACTTCTGTGTTCGTTCATTCTTACCCTTAGGGGGCGTGGTGTCCGCCCAACATACAGAAGACCGCAGGGGCAAAACAGACCATAGACGACAAATGGAGTCCCACAGTTAATAAACTGCCTGATCTTAAAGACCTTTCCACTCATGGCAGGATGATTGTCAGATCGGTCCATTTTTTTTGCATAGAAATTTGGCATTTTTCTATTGTAGGCCTGTAATAATCACTTAAATCTGTCCAAACAAGAGTCTAGTAGACATCCCGGGTATGATAAAGTTTGAAAAAACGAAACCATAAATTATAATATAATAAATAACTATAAATAATTATAAAAAATAATAATAATAAAATGTATTCAGTAATGTAATCAAAACACTAAAATTTGCTCATTTGCAGAATTGTCGCTGTAATCACTTTCAGTGTCTGATGATAAATTTCAGTATCACTCAATTCTGCAAATGATTCTTTTTTTAATCAGAAAGAAGTTTATTCGAAAAGATATAAACATATAAACATGTTTCTCAGACAACCAAGTCATATTATTGCATAGGTTATTCAACATTTTCGGTATACATATACATTCCATATACAGCCTTATGCATTACATACATCGCCTCACACCTCCCTTCCCTCCTCCTCCCACCCATTAGCTATCCAGGCCCATCTCCTAGAGACTTTTCTGACCGCCCAGCTGTGTGATCACTCCGTCTGGGAAGCCCGTCCCCCACTCTACAACAGTATACGGTCCAGGATTAAGTCTGCCGGGGCAAGCCCCGGGGTATCCAACCAGGGGTCCCACAAGTCATTAAATTTTTGAGGTCCGCCCCTATGCTGAAATATGTATTTCTCCAGTCGCAACGTGTCACCCATCTGTCCAATCCACTCCTTGAGCGTGGGGGGATCCACCACCTTCCAATGTGTCAGTATTAGCCTTCTGGCCTGAAACAGTGCCCTCGCTATTGCCTGCCTCTGGTTTACCTCTGTAATAAGTTCTTCCAGTATACCCAGTATACATGGCCTAGGGTCGACTGGGACTTCAACCCGGTACACCCTGTTAATGGTGCTTACCACCCCTGTCCAATAGCGGTGTAGCTTCAGGCATCTCCAGAGGAGATGTATGAGATCTCCCCGGTCTCCCAAGCACCTGGTGCACTCTGGGCTATCCTTCACCCCCATTTTGTGCAATCTTACGGGTATGCGGTGTACTCGTAGTACAATGTATAGTTGTGACAGGCGCTGGGAGACACTGAGGGAACATGAATGGACAGCCTCCAGAACCTCCTCCCACTGTGTATCCTCGAACGGGCCCACGTTCCCCTCCCACCTGTCCACCACCACCACTGAATACTTGATGGGAATTACCACCGGAGCATTGTGCAGTACATACAGGAGTTGAGGCATTATGATCATCTTAATTAGGTTTGATCTACCTGCTACTGAGAGCTTGAATTTCGACCATACCTTTATTTTGTCCCTGATACGGTTCAACAAAGGGGCCAAGTTTAAGGAGACATACTCCAGGGCGTTAGGTGTAATGTGGATTTCCAGGTATTTGAATGTCTCTACCACTGGTATATGTTGAGTCGAGGGGTCTATATCTCCTGTGGGCTTGTCCAGCCTCATCATAGAGGACTTCGTCCAGTTAATGACCAGGCCGGAGAACCCCCCAAAGGTGGTGACATCAGACATGGCCTCCCGCAGAGACCCTGCCGTGTCCTCAAGTAACAGCAGAGTGTCATCAGTATAAAGCATGATTTTCTCTTCAGTATTGTCATACTGAAACCCCTTTATACGTGAGTTGGTGCGGATCCTGGCTGCCAGTGGCTCCATGGCCACTGCAAACAGTAGGGGGGACAGAGGGCACCCCTGCCTAGTACCCCTATGCAACTTAAATGGACTAGACACCTGGCGCGCCTCCCAGATCACCGCTACAGGAGCACTGTACAACAGTTTCACCCAGGATGTAAATGTTTCCCCAAAGCCAAACCTATCCAACACCTCCCATAGATACTGCCAGTTGACACTGTCGAACGCCTTGTGGGCGTCCAGTGACAGCAAAGCCCTGTCACCCCCATTGTCCACTGGCGACTGGAGATTGAGAAACGATCTGCATATATTAAGTGCAGTTGATCTTTGGGGAATGAACCCCGCCTGGTCCGGGTGGATAATCGAGGAGATGACCCCGTTCAGTCTCATAGCCAAGACCTTCGCCAAGAGCTTGACATCCGACTGAAGGAGGGATATCGGTCTGTATGATCCCGCGTCTAGAGGGTCCTTCCCCGTTTTCAGTAACAGTATAATATTGGCCCTATTCATGGATTGTGGAAGGGATCCCTGTTCTCTTGCTGCGTTAAATACTTTAAGTAGGTGGGGAAGGATGTACTCCCCGTACTGTTTGTGAACCTCGTTAGGAAGCCCGTCCTCCCCAGGTGCCTTATGATTAGGGCAGGCCCCCACCGCTCCACTCAGCTCCTCCAATGTCAGGGGAGCTTCTAATGCCTTCCTCTGAGCTTCCGTCAGTCTAGGTAACTCGATACCCTCCAAAAAGTCCATCATCTCACTTGAAGAGGATGCCTGTCTCGAGTCATAAAGTTCCGCGTAGAATTCCGCCAGTTCCCGCATTATCAATTCCGGGGTGTTAACTATTTTCCCCTCCTTTGCTGTCTTAAGGGCCCCTATTGAGGGTAAGGTCTGGTGGGAGTGGACAAGTCTAGCTAGCATCCGTCCCGTCTGCAAATGATTCTTATTTACTATCGCTGTTTTCTAGCTGATCAAAAACCGCTTCTGACGTAAAGGGGCGCTTTTTTATGCCATGGACATTCTCAAGTTTCCAGGCAGAAAGAATGGCATTTATAATATAAAAGTGCATGCAGGGCACTGGACAAAGCACTAGGGACAAAGGGGATGTGAATTGATTTCATACAGTAATGTAATATTACAGATTACAGTGTACTGTGTGTGTTATGTGTGTTTCACTTTTACAATTTGCCGCTGGGCTCCGCCCCCATGCGACGCTCACAGGGAACGGAGCCCGAGGCACACAGCAAATTGGGCAGAAGACACAGAGCTGCCGAAACAGCGGGGGGGGACATCGCTGGATTCAGTGATGCGATCCTGACATGGCTTGGGGTTCCCGTTTTGGTAATGAAGACTCACTCAGGAATGCCACCAGCAAGGCTACAGTGTATTGTTGTAGTGAATGTAATTGTTCTATGTGATCACTATTGGTGGAATTAGCACATCTACATTATAAGTGTTGGTATTCGGACACATTGTAGGGTGCAGATTTCTCACACATTTTGTCACTAAGTGTCGGGCTCTATACATAGAATTCTATTCTACTATTTGTACTTCTATATCAGACTTCCTGCTGCCCGCTGCTTTTCATTCATTAGATATTTAGTGCAGATATTTTATATTTTTATCTACAGCGTTAGAGAAGTGTCTGATATCGGTGATCTATAGAGACAAACAGGAGATTAAATCTATCTCCATTATTATTATCTGATTTCTGTAGTTTGGGCAGAACAGTCCAGGATTGGATATTTATGGAGCTTAAAGATGGAATTTGATGACATTCTCATATTTCTATATTATTTATGTGGTTTAGATATAAAACTGTCCCAGAATATTATTCTCTCAGTCAGTCCTGTTATACTCACTGTAATTCCTCTATCCGGCTTGTTGTCAGAGCTTCCATCAGATCCCTGAAATGAGGACCCTCCAGATTGTTCCCAGTCAGGTTCAGTCTCCTCAGTGTCCGGTTATTTCTTATTCCAGATGCCAGGTGGCTGTTCTGCACTTTCTGGGCAAGGCCTCCTATCAGATGGTAGTGGGAGATGGTTGGGGTATCACTGCCATCTTTCTCACATTTGCTTGTTAAAGCGGAGTTCCACCCATGTAAAAGTCAGCAGCTGCAAAAAGTGCAATAATCAGACACTTGCCTGTCCCTCACTCCAGCAATGTGGTTGCCCGAGTGCTCGCTCCTCTCCCCCTCCTCTCCACGGCGCCAGCATCATAGGTGTGGGCACCCGGCTTTGGCTTTGCTCTCTGCACATGCACGAGTCATACTGCGCCTTGTGACTGACCGGCGTATCTTCTGGGACCTGTGACGAGTCCCAGAAGATCGCCAGGAGGGGGGAAGGTGGACTTCCTTCCCTGAGCCACAGTGCCAGGGGAGGAAGTGGACCTGGGACTCTGTGAAAACAGGGTCCCTGGTCACCCCCCCCCAAAAAAAGACATGCCAATTGTGGCATGTCGGGGGGTCACCTTCTGTTAAAGCAGAAGTTCCACTTTTGGGTGGAACTCCACTTTAAGGCCTTGCAGGGCCATCACTATTATAATTAGGCCAAACAGCCAGTGTGAGGTGAACCTGGTGAGGTATATGCCAAAGGAACGTAGGTGTCCTATCCCACTTTGATACACACTGCTAAACATCTCATCATCTTACAGAAGAGGAGATGTTTATGTTCATTTTTTTTTTTTCCCTCTCAGAGACTGCCTCTTCCTCTATCTTGTTCTCTTTTCCTTGTTTTCTCTCACCTTGTCCTTCGAGAAAAAGAGAGACCCGGCAGGTAATGGCTTTGTCTCATCATTGTGGTAGTCTCTTTCTTTTTAAACTTTTTTAGATTTTTCTTTATTTTTGCAAAATCCATATCACCATTACTAAAAGCATCCTTAACAAACACCCCAACCGCTCATCTCCAGAGGTTTTTGACTTTCTCCCGTCCTACACCCATACCCCCCCTTCTTTCCCTACCCTTTCCCCTCTTTCTTTCTTTTATTCCATGCTTGCTTCCTTCTTTTTCTCTTTCTTATATTTCTCCCATCTTCCCCATTTGTTTTGATATTTATCTAGGGCATCTTCCTCTATGGAGATAGCTCTTTCCATTTCTCTCATCCACTCCACTTTATCTATCCACTCTGTCAGAGTCGGGGGCTCTGGGACTTTCCACCGTCTCGGAATCAGGCTCTTTGCTGTATTCAAAAGTAACGGGACCAACGTGTTTTTATACTCCCCTATCGTCTCTTTTATTGCGTGGAACATACATTCCCATACCTCATTTTCTACTTGTTTTCTTGTTATTTTATTTATTGTCTCAATAATCTCCTTCCAATAGTTTGTTATTTTTGGGCAAGTCCACCATATGTGCGCAAAAGTGCTTATGTTTCCACATCCTCTCCAGCAATTAGGGGATTCCTCCCTATTTATTTTCCCCAACCTTTGGGGTGTCCTATACCACCGTGCTATTAATTTATAGTTCATTTCATTTGTCCCTTGATCTCTTGCCGATGTGCTTATTAATTTCAGCATTTTTCCTATCTCTTTCCCTTTCGGTACTTCCCCCACTTCTTTCTCCCATTCTTTTATATACGCTGGCATCTCAGGGTCAGCTTCTTGTGTCAGGATTTTGTATATTTTTGAAATTCCCTTTTTTGTGCTTTGTGACAAGTAAAGTAGTTTCTCTATGTTTCTCATTTCTTCCATCCCTCTAAGAGGTTGCGTAAGTGTCTGCGTGAAGTGCGCTATTTGTGTGTATCTCCATCTATCTAGTGGTTTCCTACCCCATTCTTTTACTATATCTTCATATGTGGCTATTCTATTCCCCACCATTACATCTTTTAGGATTAGATCTTCTTTTTTCGCCCACTGGCTGAAGTACATATACTCCTCCTTTCCTGGTCTAAAGAAATCTGTATTTAATAACGGAGTTAGTGGACTATTATTTTCCCATCCATATCTTTTATTTATTGTATCCCATACCTTTAACGTGTTCTTTGTGATATTATTTGTGTTGTTTGTCAAATTTCTGAATTTTTTGGGTATCCATATTATTTTCCCTAGGT
Source organism: Glandirana rugosa (assembly GCA_018402905.1). Classification (NCBI taxonomy): domain Eukaryota; kingdom Metazoa; phylum Chordata; class Amphibia; order Anura; family Ranidae; genus Glandirana; species Glandirana rugosa. The sequence continues at coordinate 29,783 of BLSH010031157.1, read as the reverse complement.
CTGCCTTACTTTGTGTTTTCTCAATATTTACCCATCTTTTATCTCCTTTATTGTGAATCCACTCTGCAATCCGTGCTATAATTACTGCTTGGTGATATCTTTTAAAATCCGGAACTGCTAGACCCCCTGCTTCCTTACCTCTCGTTAGCGTTGTATAGGCAATCCTGTAGTGTTTCCTGCCCCATATATATTTTAAGGTCATTGTTCTTAATTTTTAAAAAAAATCCTCTGGCACTATGATAGGGATCATCTGGAATATATATATTAATCTTGGAAGTATATACATCTTCACAGCCGTTATCCTTCCCTTCCAAGTCAAACCTGCCCTTCCCAGTTTCTTTATCTGCTCCTTTAGTTTATTTAGTAGTGGCACATAATTTGCTACGTATAGTTCTCTTTCTAGAACAGTCAGTTTTACTCCTAAGTATTTAATTTCTTTCTGTTGCCATTTAAAAGGATATTTTTTTTGGATCTCTTCCTTCTCTTTTCTTGGGCAGGAGATGTTTAATATCTCTGTTTTTGACGTATTTACTTTAAAGTTTGATAGTTTTCCCATACCTTTCCAGTTCTTCCATAATTTTGGGAATTGTATTACCCGGCTCCTTTATGTATAGCAAAACATCATCCGCGTATGCCGCTATTTTGTGTTCCCCCTCCCCGATTCTTATTCCCCTGATCTCCTTATTTCTTCTTATCTTCTCTAACAGGGGCTCCAAGGTCATTACAAACAGAATCGGGGAGAGGGGACACCCCTGTCTTGTCCCATTGCATAGTTCTACTATTGGGGATAATCCCCCGTTCACTCTCACCCGCGCTTCTGGTTGGGCATATAAGGCCGAGATCCATCTCCTCATCTTTTCTTTAATCCCATACCATCTCAGCACTTCCCACATGAAGCCCCAGTCGACTCTGTCAAACGCTTTTTCGGGGTCTATTGACATGAGTACGACTGGGGCTTCTCTTCTATCCTTTGTCTGTAGGGTCAGCAGTGTCCTCAGGCAATTATCTCTCCCCTCTCTTCCCAGCACGAACCCCGTCTGATCTTCATGCAGCCTTTCCGGAAGAACTCGTTTCAGCCTCTCTGCTAAGATTTTTGATATTTTCATATCCAAGTTTATTAATGATATTGGCCTATAGCTTACTGGCAATACTGGGTCTTTTTCCTCTTTTGCTATGAGTGTTATATGTGCCATTAACGCCTCTTTTCTTATTTCTTCTCCTTCTATTACCTTATTAAAATATTTGGTATCAAGATCTCCTGAAATTTCTTATAATACTGGGCCGTATACCCATCTGGGCCTGGGCTCTTCCCTTGCGGCGTATTAGTTATTGCCCTCCTTATTTCTTCTTCTGAGACGGGTTCTTCCAATTGGTCTAAGTCTCCTTTTGGGGTCCTCGCTGGTCCCAGTTCTTTTAAATACTCCCTGCTTGCCTCGACGTCCCGTTCCTTCTCTTTTTTGCTTTTTGTCCCCTCTACTTTATATAATTTGCTATAGTACGTTTGAAACACTTTTGCTATCTCTGTTGCAGAATAAACCATCTTGCCTTCCTCATTTTTAATTTTTGGGATAAAGTTTTGGGTCTTTTTTTCCCTTACTCTTCTAGCCAACCACTTCCCTGATTTGTTTCCCCATTGATATTTATCTCTCTCTGCTAAGTGGGTTGCTCTTCTTCTGTCCCTCTCCATCAGGTCCACCAGCTCCTCCCGTTTCCCCTTGAGCAACTCTGTTCCGTCTAGCCTTCCCTTTTCTTTATTTTGCTTTTCTATTTCCCAGATTTCTTTATATAGGGTATCCATTCTAGCTCGTCTTTCTCTTTTCTTTTCCGCTCCTATTTTCATCAGGACCCCCCGTATATAAACCTTATGCGTCTCCCACAGGGTTGCTCTTGATACCTCCGGTGTATCTTTAATCTCAAAGAAACGTTCTAATTCTTTCTTCACCCTGTCTACTATCTTTGGATCTTTTATTAGAGCTTCATTTAACTTCCAGATGTTTTCTCCTCTTATCTCTATTCCTATTTCTATACTCACTAGTACTGGGGCATGATCCGAGATGGTGGCTGCCCCAATCTTAGCTCCTTTCACCATCGGAATCATATAGTGTTCTATAAACACATAGTCCAATCGGGAGTGTGTGTCATGTACTGCTGAATAATACGTATAATCTTTCAGGTCGGGGTTGCACATTCTCCATGCATCTATCAATTGATGTTCCTCCATTAATTTCCTCATGCTGTTCTGTCCTTGAGAGGTCTTACCCCTTGAGTGTCCCCTTACATCCACCTGTGGATCCATACCTAAGTTTAGATCCCCTGTCAGTACCAGGTGCCCACCCTTAAATTCCCTCAGTTTATCTAAAGTCTTCCTCAGGAATGCCTCCTGTCTTTTATTTGGAGCGTACACATTAGCAAAGGTCCACTCCTTATTATCTATGGTCCCTCTCATAAACAGATATCTCCCTTCCCTATCTATTTTCTGTTCTGTTATTTTAAATGCTATATCTTTACTAAACCCGATGGCTACTCCCTTTTGACCGCCCGGATGGAGAGTCGGCGTGGTACCAGTTGGGAAACTGAGCTGATCTTAAGCTTAATCCTGATGTATGGGAGATGTGTGTTTCTTGTAGACAAATTATCTGCCCTTTTAGATATTGTAGTTCTCTGTTAACTTTGTATTTTTTTCTGGGGAGTTCAGGCCTCTAATATTGTATGTTACTATTTTTATTTTCTCCATGGATCCTGTGTTCTTTCTTTTCTGCCTATTTTTCTCTTAGGGAAAGTTCCCCCCCTCCTAATCCCTCCCTCTCCCTCCCCCCTTCTCCCCTCCCCCCCCATGACAGCTCTTTTCTCTTCTGTCTCTGGCTTGAGTCTGGTGATCCTCCATTTTGGTGTCTCCTTTGACTCATGCCTTTGGAAGGAGGTTTCTGGCCATCCCCCCCACCGCCCCATTTCCCCCCCTCCCCATTCCCCACCCCTCCCCTCCCCCCTCCTCCCTCCTATTCCTCCTTCCCTCTCCTTATTTTCTTTTTGTTTCTTACTTAATCCCCCTATTTCCCTCTTACTTTCCTCCTTTCTCCTCTCTATCCCTCAGCTCCCCTCTCTCCCCACCTGCCCCCCCTTCCATCTCCATCTGCTTTCATCTGGGCCCTTCACCCCTTTGAGAGTTCTTTCTTCCCATCCAGGGAGTGGTGGTGGTTGGATTTCCAGTTTCTCGCAAAATTCTTTCAGATCCTCCGGGAACCTCATTACTGCTGTTCGACCGTCTTTCTTCCCCTTTAAACAGGCTGGGAAACCCCACCAGTACAATATACCAGACTTCTTCAGGTGTTCAGTTAGTGGTTTGAGAACTCTCCGTCTTGTTAATGTCTCTGCTGCCAGGTCCGAATATACCTGTAATTCCTCTCCTAGCGTTATTTTCTCCATCTTTCTAGTTTTCTCCATGATTTTCGTTTTTACCCCCGCATGGTGAAATCTGATAATTACATCCCGTGGGGCTTCGTCTCCTCTATGTTGCGGTCGATTGGCCCTGTGAACTCTGTCTATCTTCATCTCTTCATCCACTTCTCTCTCTAAGAATGGGTTGAAAAGTTTTTTCACCACTCCCTCCAGCTCCTCTTCTTTATACTTTTGTTTTAACCCTCTTATTCTCAAATTCTTCCTTCGGTTTCTGTTTTCCTGATCTTCTAATTTATATGCTATATCCCTATTCATCCTCTGTAGTGCTTTTACTTCTCTGTTGAGTTCTTCTATTTTGCAATCCTGTGCCTCCAGCTTTTCTTCTACTTCCTCCACTCTTGTTAGAATATGGCCTATATCTCCTCTCACTGCTACGATCTCTGCTTTTAGAGAGACCTCCATCTTTGTTAGCATCTCTGTCAGCAGTTCTTTCATTTGTAGGGGGTTAATTGGTGATTCCTGCATCTTTTCTACTTTTGAGGTTTGGCCTCCTGCTCCCTTTTTCTTTGTGTCCCCTCCTTGTGTTTTGGGGGTTTTTGGGGTTTGAGTCTTCTCTTTTCCCGGTGGGGTACTTTCTGTGTTCTTTATTTTACTTCCTGCGGTTCCCTGTTTTTTTGCTGATCCTCTTCCCTCTTCTTCCCTAATTGGACTGTTCTGATTCTCCGTATTGTTTACTTCCGTTGCTAAGTATCGTTGTATCCCCACTGGGCTCCCTATTGTAATATTATTTCTGCTCGTTGTACTTTTAGTTGTTTTACCCCTCATTTCTTCATATATCTGGGGGGTGAAGGGGGGGGAAGGGTGGAGGGAGGCAGAGTG
>BLSH010031157.1:6113-17015 GCA_018402905.1 Glandirana rugosa | reverse complement strand
AAAGGTCTACAAACGTCTTGTCACTATACTCAAGCGGGGCCAAAAACAATTTCACAGTGTGTGTCAAAGGTCTACAAACGTCTTGTCACTATACCCAAGAGGGGCCAAAATCAATTTCACAGTGTGTGTGTTCTGCAAACATCTGGAAACTGTGTGTGTCACTTTAAATAAAACAGGGACTAACTGAACTACTGTTCTGCAAACATCTGGAAACTGTGTGTGTCACTTTAAATAAAACCGGGAGAAACTGAACTACTGTTCTGCAAACATCTGGAAACTGTGTGTGTCACTTTAACTAAAACCGGGGCGAACCCATATCACTGTTCTGCAAACATCTGGAAACTGTGTGTGACACTTTAACAAAAACCGGGGCAAACCCATATCACTGTTCTGCAAACATCTGGAAACTGTGTGTGACACTTTAACTAAAACCGGGGAGAACCCATATCACTGTTCTGCAAACATCTGGAAACTGTGTGTGACACTTTAACAAAAACCGGGGCGAACTCATATCACTGTTCTGCAAACATCTGGAAACTGTGTGTGATACTTTAACTAAAATCCGGGACAAACTGTTCTGCAAACATCTGGAAACTCTGTGTGAAACTACAGCATAGAGAAGAAATAGGGATATAGCAGAGCGAAACCATACCCCTGTTCTTCTCTATGCTGTAGTTTCACACACAATTTCCAGATGTTTGCAGAACAGTTTGTCCCAGATTTTAGTTAAAGTGTCACACACAGTTTCCAGATGTTTGCAGAACAGTGATATGGGTTCGCCCCAGTTTTAGTTAGTGTTACACACAGTTTCCAGATGTTTGCAGAACAGTAGTTTAGTTAGTCCCGGTTTTATTTAAAGTGACACACACAGTTTCCAGATGTTTGCAGAACAGTAGTTCAGTTAGTCCCGGTTTTATTTAAAGTGACGCACACAGTTTCCAGATGTTTGCAGAACAGGGATATGGGTTCTCCGGGCTTATTTATACTTTTTTGACACAGTTTGAAGATGATTTTAGAACAGTTATATGGCTTCTACCGTTAATTAATACTTTTCAGACCCAGTTTGAAGATGATCCACATCCACCTCCATTTTTAATTTTTTTATGTTTTTATTTTTTTAAAAATGCTTTTGGTTATTTCCCTGTCCCCATTTCTTTGTAGGTCACTTGTCCCACCCTTACCCCCATTTCCTTCCTTTTGCAGACCTCTAGGACTTTCCAGGACTTTTTTACAACCATTTTTGTGCCTAAAAGTTTGGGTCCCCATTGATTTCAATGGGGTTCGGGGTCCGGGACAAAGTTCGGGTTCTGTCCGGACCCGAACCCGGACTTTGTCCTGAAGTTCGGCCGAACCAGCAGAACCCAGACTTCCAGAAGTTCGCTCAACTCTAGTTATGAAGCAAGACAAATATGATACAATGTGATAACATAATTTAATGTTAAAAGCAACAAAAGAGGTTTATCAAAAATAATGCATCAATGCAGCTCATCAGTGCCCACCAATGCAGCCTCATCAGTGCCCATCAGCTTAGCCTCATCAATGCACATCAATGCAGCCTCACCAGTGCCCATCAATGCAGCCTCAACAGTGCCTATCAAATGCAACCTGAACAGTGCCCATAAATGCAGGCTTGCCAGTGCCCATCAGCACAGTCGGCCCTGGGTGCCCCCCGCCCCCCCCCCCTTTGCCTGCAGTTAGTTGGTGGCTGCGTCCCTGGCCCCTGCTTCCTTCCTGCACAAGAAGAAAAAAGTGTGAGCGGACATTTTGAATGTAAGTTAGGATGGCCTGGGGAACAATTTCCCCCCTGGCCCAGCCCTCCCCTGCTTCTAAATATACTTGAAAGTTTCTCGATATTTGTGATCATTTATGAATAGTTTTTCCAGTATCTGTGTATATATTTGGGAACATTAGATGAGGTTTTTTAGATGATGATTGACCTTGAGTTTTGTTGTTGGTGTTTACTTGTAAAATTTTCAAAAATAAAATCTAATAAAAAAATAAATGTGCTTGGACATTGTACTTAAAAGCAAAAACTAAATGAAACTCATTATACATAATATCCTACTTCCTCTTATCCCTCAACAACGTCTCTCTCTCTTTATATATACACACACAGGTGATACTCGAAAAATTAGAATATCGTGCAAAAGTTCTTTATTTCAGTAATGCAACTTAAAAGGTAAAACTAATATATGAGATAGACTCATTACATGCAAAGCAAGATAGCTCAAGCCGTGATTTGTCATAATTGTGATGATTATGGCTTACAGCTCATGAAAACCCCAAATCCACAATCTCAGAAAATTAGAATATTACATGCAATCAATAAAACAAGGATTGTACAAAGAACAATATCAGACCTCTGAAAAGTATAAGCATGCATATGTACTCAGTACTTGGTTTGGGCCCCTTTTGCAGCAATTACTGCCTCAATGTGGCGTGGCATGGAAGCTATCAGCCTGTGACACTGCTGAGATGTTATGGAAGACCAGGATGCTTCAATAGCGGCCTTCAGCTCTTCTGCATTGTTGGGTCTCATGTCTCTCATCTTTCTCTTGGCAATGCACCGTAGATTCTCTATGGGGTTCAGGTCAGACGAGTTTGCTGGCCAATCAAACACAGTAATCCCACGGTTATTGAACCAGGTTTTGGTGCTTTTGGCAGTGTGGGCAGTGCCAAGTCCTGCTGGAAAATGAAGTCAGCGTCCCCATAGAGCTCATCTGCAGAAGGAAGCATGAAGTGCTCCAAAGTCTCCTGGTAGACGGCTGTGTTGACCCTGGACTTAATGAAGCACAGTGGACCAACACCAGCAGATGACATGGCTCCCCAAATCAACACAGACTGTGGAAACTTCACACTGGACTTCAAGCGTCTTGCAGTGTGTGCCTCTCCATACTTTGGGTCCTTGGTTTCCAAATGAGATGCAAAATTTGCTCTCATCAGAAAAGTGGACTTTGGACCACTGAGTTACAGACCAGGTCTGTTTTTCTTTAGCCCAGGTAAGACGCTTTTGACGTTGTTTGTTGTTCAGGAGCGGCTTGACAAGAGGAATACGACATTTGAAGCCCATGTCCAGGATCTGTCTGTGTGTGGTGGCTCTTGATGCACTGACTCCAGCCTCAGTCCACTCCTTGTGAAAGTCCCCAACACCTTTGAATGGCCTTTTCCTGACAATCCTCTCCAGGCTGCGGTCATCCCTGCTGCTTGTGCACCTTTTCCTTCCACACTTTTCCCTTCCACATAACTTTCTATTAATGTGCTTTGATACAGCACTTTGGGAACATCCAACTTCTTTTGCAATTACCTTTTGAGGCTTTCCCTCCTTATGCAGGGTGTCAATTATGGTTTCCTGCACAACTGTCAGGTCAGCAGTCTTTCCCATGATTGCTTTTCCTAATGAATCAGACTGAGAGACCATTTAACCACTTCCTTACTGGCCACTTAAACCCCCCTCCTGCCCAGACCAATTTTCAGGTTTCAGTGCTGTCGCAATTTGAATGACAATTGCGCGGTCGTGCGACGTTGTACCCAAACAAAATTGATGTCCTTTTTTTCCCCACAAGTAGTGCTTTCTTTTGGTGGTATTTGATCCCCTCTGCGGTTTTTATTTTTTGCGCTATAAACAAACATAGAGCGACGATTTTGAAAAAAGAACAATATTTTTTACTTTTTGCTCTAATAAATATCCAAAAATAAAATATAAAAAAAAAATGATTCATTGGGTTTGGCTGATTTATATTCTAATACATATTTTTGGTAAAAAAAAATCGCAATCGGCGTTTATTGATTGGTTTGCGCAAAAGTTATCGCATCTACAAACTATGGGAATTGATTTATGGCGTTTTTATTATTATTTTTTTTACTGGTAATGGCGGCGATCTGCGATTTTTATCGGGACTTTGATATTGGGGCGGACATGTCGGACATTTTTGACACTTTTTTGAACCAATGACATTTATACAGCGATCAGAAATTTAAATGTCAACTTATTACTGTGTAAATGTCATTGGCAGTGAAGGGGTTAACCTGCAGTGGGCAGTGAAGGGGTAAACTGTGTTCCCTGGGTGTGTTCTAACTGTGGGGGGATGGGTTGGCAGTAGAACTGCTTGTCCCCCCTCACAGAACCGGGAACCGACGTGTTTACATTGGCGGTTCCCCGTTCTGCAGCTTCGCAGGCGATCGCAGGTCAGGAGCGGACATCGAATCCGCCCGACCTGCGGGCACAGCAACGCAGTGTGCGGCGGCCGCGCATGCCGTCGCCACCTGTGAGTGTGCGCCGGGAGCGTGCAAAGGGGCGGACATCCATGGACGTCCACCCGGAGATTGAGATCCGCGCTGTAGCCGTCTTTTGTCTATAGCACGGATCTCAAGAGGTTAAAGGCTCAGGAACCCTTTGCATTTGTTATGGCTTCATTAGATGATTACAGTGGGACACTTTGAACCTAGAATATTCCACCTTTTCACAATATTCTAATTTTCTGAGATTTTCTGAGATTGTGGATTTGGGGTTTTCATGAGCTGGAAGCCATAATCATCACAATTATGACAAATCACGGCTTGAACTATCTTGCGTTGCATGTAATGAGTCTATCTCATATATTCGTTTCACCTTTTAAGTTGCATTACTGAAATAAATTAACTTTTGCACGATATTCTAATTTTTCGAGTATCTCCTGTATACTGCATTTCCACAACATCTTTATCCAAATATTCTCTCTCATAACCCTTTTACAATACTGGAAAGTTATTACAACAGCCTCCTCCCTGTAGTCTTCTACCCAATGACAGGTCCTTCTCACAAAATATTTTGCCCCTTAGAAATATCCATAAGTTGACTACTGAGATGGCAGCTGGTATTCAGAGGGGGCATTTACTATAAAGCTGCTGCAAAATATCATCAAAATTACAGCGATTTGCGGTAAATAGCACTAAATAGATGAGGGAGGTTGATGTGGAGGAACTTGACTGGCCTGCACAGAGTCCTGACCTCAACCCAATAGAACACCTTTGGCTAAATTAGAGCAGAGACTGCGAGCCAGGCCTTCTCGTCCAACATCAGTATCTGACCTCACAAATGCACTTCTGGAAGAATGGCCAAACATTCCCATAGACACTCCTAAACCTTATGGACAGCCTTCCTAGAAGAGTTGTAGCTGCAAATGGTGGCCCAACCCTCAGGCCCGGTTCACACTGGTGCAATGTGCAATATCGAATGTGATTTGCAATGCACTGCATTGCAAATCAAATGTGATGTCTGTGTGATGCGATTTCAGCCATACAGCTAGTATGGCTCAAATTACATCACAGTCGGACCAAACTCACACAGGACCGTCATTGCGTCGGGACAAGAATCTGATCACATGGGTGTTCACACTTATGCGATCCGATTCAATTCCGAACTGGCAGTTCGCACTGCGATATGCGAACTGAAATTAACTTTGCGTTGACATCCCCCTCAGTTTGCATATAGAAGTGTGAACTGCCATGCGAATCAGGTGCGATGCGGGAACCCGCAGTGGATTCGCAGGGTTCCCGCATCGCACTAGTATGAACCAGCACTGATAAGTCATCTTCTCATTTATATTTGCATGGTTCTTACAGATATACATCAGCAGGAAGTGTAATGTGGCTGTAAACAGGAAGTGCTGTGTGCACATGGGCCGGAAGAAATTGTGTGGTGACGCCAAATATACAAATCAATGAACCCCACCAACACCAAATATAGCTCCCACATTGATCAAAAATGTAATTTCAACTTGCTTGCGGCTATAATGTATTGTCCCCCCAATCCATACCAAGCCCTTTGGCTCAGGGATGGATTTTAAGGGGAAGCCCACGCCAATTTTTTTTACAAAACGGTGGGGGGTCCCCCAAAACCCAGACCCTTTCTGATCATGCACCCTGGAGGTCAGGATGGGGGGGGACAAGTGAGGGCCCCCCTCCTGGACCAAATCAGGCCACATGCCTTTAACATGATGGGGGTGTGTGCTTTGGGGTGGGGGGCTCTGCGCCCCCCACCCCAAAGCACATTGTCCCCATGTTGATGGGGGCAAGGGTCTCTTCCCAACAACCGTGGCTGGTGGTTGTTTGGGTCTGTGGTTGGGGGGGCTGATCGGAATGTGGAAGCCACCATTAACAAGGGGGCCACTAGATCCTGCCCCCCCCCCCTATGTGAATGGATATTGGGTACATCATACCCATTCACCTTAAGTGTAAAAATGTCTTTAAAAATGGAGACATTTTTTGTCCAATCTTTTATGTCAAAAATGTTAAAGTGTCTCGCGATGTACATCCATGGTCAAAAGGGATGGTCCCCCAGTTCGAGTCAAATGTATGTTCGACTTGAACATCGTGGGTTCGCCGAATCCTGAACATTATGGGGCATTTGTGGGAAATTTGAGCGCCCCATAATGCAGTGAAATTGCAGGGGAATGCCACCTTCTGATTGGCCAAAGCCATGCACATGACCTGCATGCTTTGGCCAATGACAGCATGCTCTGCTGTGAGAGCCATGATTGGCCAAAGGCAGGGTGCCTTTGGCCAATCATTGCTTAGCGGGTCTGAGTCCATGCCTACACTATATAAGGCCACTTACACAGCGGCCAAATATAGTGAAAACATTTGCGGAGATAGTGAAAGGTTAGGCAGTGGCCAGGGCTGCGTGCTCGGATAAGGGTCTGGTTTGGATTTTGGGGGGACCCCAACACCATTTTTTATAAATTTTGCATGGGGTTACCCTTAAAATCCATACCAGACCTGAAGGGCCTGGTATGGACTGGGGTGGACCCCCAACGCAATGTTTTTTTCAATGGTCTATATTGCAGGGAACCAGCATTACAGCCACAAGCAATTTTAAATGACAATTTTTCCTTTACAAATGTCATTTTGCGGTGGCACTGTTCTAAACATCACAGAGACCCATAATAAGGGGACCCCCCCAAGCAAGATATTTAAAGGAATATTTCCTTTTTTTCACTTTAACATTCAAATAGCACCATAAAATCAAAAAGCAGAGATCTTCCTGAGTATATGGTCCCAGCAGCGCTTTAGACAGACATATGAGTGAACACAGTCCTTCATATAGATGTGCAGTGCTCCCAATGTAATCATCAACCGTCCATTCAGTGATTAAATGATTAAATGCGGAGGATTTGGATCTTGTTAAACCTTCACCACACCACGTGCACAACTGGGAGGTAGGGACCCCCCAATGTGGAAAGACTCACCGGAGGTGAATGAATTCAGCGCCTTGGATAAATAATCTGCAATCTCATCCGATTCAGCGACAGAGAAATCTTTCAGTGTATGGGAACCAACCGATGATAGTTCATGCAAGATTACCTTGAAAAACAGCGCTCACATAGTGCATGATCCATAAAATTTTATTATATAAAACTTTACAATAAACAAACCCCCCTTACAGATGTGCACTTACACTATGCAAATAAAATAACAGCGATACACAAGTAACCACTTGGGTGTTTAAATCGCCGGCTCACCGCTTCGCCTCGCGTTGGAGCTGCAGCCGCGAGATGCACCCGTCTCAGTGGAGGACTGACAGCCGTGTGGTCACGCCCTGACGCGTTTCGTCATACCTTCGTCAGAGGGCGTGGCCACACAGCACGGCTTCAATGTTTATATAGGAGCGGAGCGCAGCAAATTAACCCCCTCCGCTCATATGAAAAAAATACATACACCACAGGTATTTACGTAATCTTTTCACAGGTAAGCCATGCACATATCATTGGAGATGAGTTCCTATTACCAAAATCTAAATCCGAAGAGGACCGACCTAGCCCACAATAGTTACCTAAGTGCATCTAGGGTTCCCATACACTATACAATGGTAAGCCGATTTGATCGGACCTACAGCATTTCTATTAATCCCTTTTAGATATAGGTATATACTATGGAATATTGTAACATGTGGAACTCATCGCCAGAAGTGCACGGCACACCTAATACATCACTGTTACTTACAATCATTTATTTATTCAAAACACAAACCAGAAAAGCACAACCTACGCCATACCTCTGCTGCATCAAAGAGATACGGTAGGCTAACTGGCTAGATAAAAGAGGCATATTACCCCCACTGCTAAAATCAGTCCAATACAGTTATTATAAAATACATGTGGACCGTATAAATTTAAACCCACCTAACATTAAAAATAAAATAAAAAAAGTATAAATTTAAACCAACCTAACATTAAAAATAAAATAGAAATAAAATACAAAAAGCTGCAAAGGAAGAAAAAAGACATAAATAACGGCGAGGGAGAGGATCACCAAGAGACGGGCAGGAGGCAGGAGGCAAAAAGGACACGATATATCAGTGGAAAACGAAAGTCGGATCTCTACGAGTTGCTAATATAACAATTTACATCCAACTCGACATTGAGTCCACCCGGCTGAAGTGACCCTGTCAGATATATCCACTTAACCTCACTTTTAGAAATTTCCCTCACCTTATTGACACCCCTCCAATTCGCTGTGAGTGTTTCTATTCCCCAGAATTTAACGCCCGAGGGGTCCCTGCTGTGTACTTCTCGGAAATGGAGTGACAGATTGTGATCTTTATAACCGGCCTTTATATTTGCAATATGCTCAGAAATTCTTTTAGTAAGTTTCCGCTTTGTCCGACCGATGTATAATTTGTTACATGGACATTGAATAACATATACTACATATTTCGAATGGCATGTTATAAAGTCTTTGATGGTGAAATTGGCACCATTAACACCCGAGGTAAATGAGGTAAAATTACGAAGATGGACATGTACCTGCCTACACGACAAACATTTGCGACAGGCAAAAAAGCCGGATGTGTCCCAAAACATAGTTAAGGGTCTAGGAGGGTCTATCACCCTTTTAACAATTTTATCTGCAAAAGTGGGAGCTTTTTTATAAATGAATTTAGGTATATCGGGTATTACATCTCTCAATGTCCTATCTAGTAACAAAATAGGCCAATATTTTTTGAAAATAGCCTCCACCTCCCTATACTGCATATGGAAGTTGCTGATAAAGGCCCATTCATGATCGCTTGTCCCTTCACGTTGCGATTGAGCCAACATCTGTTCTCTAGGAATAGCTTTAACCTCTTCCACTGTATGTTCCAAATTAAAACCACTGCTCCTGAAAAAAACAATTGATTTAAAAACTTTTTTTCTATTGATACATGTCCCCTAGAGCAGGACCCAGGTCCCCATACACTTTTTTAGGGCAATCAAGTTGCAGTGAAGGTTTAAATGGAGGCATTTGAAAGTTGCAGGTTTGAATCCGATTGATGACCAGTGTGCGGCATATGAGATCTGAGAGGCATGTTTCCAGGCAAATAGAGCTCTGTTCTGTTTGTATTTCCTTCCAGTTTTTGAGAGTGGATGTCTTAATTGCCTTTAATTGGGAGGTATTTTAAGGAACTGCTTAGATTTGGGAGCTCTAAGAAATTTCCCCTAGGAGGTGGTAAAATTAGAGATAGGGGGTGGTAATATTAGGGATGAGGGTGGTAAAATTAGAGAGGGGGGTGGTAATATTAGGGATGAGGGTGGTAAAATTAGAGAGAGGGGGTGGTAATATTAGGGATGAGGGTGGTAAAATGAAAGAGAGGGGTGGTAATATTAGGGATGAGGATGGTAACATTAGAGATAGGGGGTGGTAATATTAGGGATGAGGGTGGTAAAATTAGAGAGAGGGGTGGTAATATTAGGGATGTCAGCCCTGGGTCAGACACCTATGGGTGCCTGTTTTCCCTGCTTTAGACGCTGGGTTTGAGTCCTTCTGAGCCTATCATGTAAGTATAGGGATAGCTTGTCCCCCTCAAACTTCTCTTTCTTCCAGATTTGGGAACCAATGACCATTATGTCACATCTATTTTTAAATATATTTATAGACACCTCTTGTACGCAGCTCCTGATGAGTGGACAAGATCCACAAAACACATTGAGTTTCATTGACATCAAGAGATATTGGTCAACTATTTTATGACAATTTTTATTTTCCCATGTAACCTTACTACTATGTACATTGAAAGATGAGTTTGTTTATACATTTAACCATGTGCATGGGTTTGATTTCCATGATCATGTAATGCTGAATTTTATACTTTAGAAATAAAATGAATAAATGAATTGGAAGTTACAAGTTTGATCCCAGTTGACAGCACAATCTGAGAGGCTTCTACTTTCCAGGCAAATGAATCTCTGATCTGTGTAGATTTCCTTGAAGTTTGTGAGAGTTGAAGTCTTAATTGCCTTTAATTGGGAGTTATTTTAAGGCACTGCTGGAGTAGATTTGGGAGTTATAGTAAATCAGGCCCAGAATGTAATTATTACAATCCATTATTTTAAAAGTTTTAGTGAAGATTACATTTTTCTTACCCTAGGGTCACATCTATGCGGTTGCAGTTGATGCGGTTTTCAGATGTGTTTTGCATTTTTGAACATGCGTTTTTCATGCATTTTGCATTTTTTTGTCTTTAACAAACTGTGTATAGTTGGTTGCTAAGGAGCGGGCCAGGAAGCCGGTCGCCATGACCTTAGCAACCGATGAGCCATCAGCTGTCAGTGGGGTTCACCACTGTCAGCTGAATATAAAAACAAGAATTACTGGTAGGTTCCCCATTCCTTACCAGGCCCTCCAGGCAGTGGCGGCTGGTGAAGTTTTTGGATGGGGGGGCGCCAGGCCCCGCCCTTCCCTTTGACCCCTCCTACTTTTAATAAGCCCCACCCCTTATAGAATCCACCCACTCCGTCCCCTGTATTCCACATATTGTGTCAGGGGTATACAGCTCAGCATCACAGGACACAGTATACAGCTCAGCATCACAGGACACAGTATACAGCTCAGCATCCAGGACACTACGACTCGACATATGACACAGGACACTACGACTCGACATAT
>BLSH010031151.1:425781-450225 GCA_018402905.1 Glandirana rugosa | reverse complement strand
TGATATCAAAGTACCACTGACGCATACTTTTTTAAAAGGTGGGTTTTTAACATAATTATGTGAGTGTCCATTTGCCACTTGGTTGTTTTAATAGACTTGTTATGAAAAGATAAAGCACCATTTTGGTCCAATTGCTTTTACATGTAACCTATGGATCTTGTTGGACAATAAGCAGGGGATGTGAGGCGTGGAGGTGACTGATATTAAGAAGATCAGTGAGCAGCTTTGGAAGGAACATTCCAGAGGATCATAAAAATCATAAGGCGCAAATATAACACCCATAAGATGAGGGCACAACTGGTGGAGGGTAGCACTGTGTCTATATATAACACGAAGGTGAAAGATCACGGAGGATTGTTTTGCAGTTTAAATATCAAGTGTTCCTGGATATGAACTTTAACCGACTGTTTTTTGGTGGCTTGTTTTTCACTTAAAGGACATTTTTTGCACAAGAGCACTTTGTTCATATAAGGATTGCATTTGATGAATTCTGGAGCACCATTGCACTTTATTATGATTGATTGAATTGATGAACTTTTTAGTACTATTGCACCTTATTAATCATGGTTATATGTATTGATTAATATCACATGTGAGTTGGATTGCAGAATATCCACATATAGCACTTTATAATGATTTATTTTGTTTGATTGTATGGAGCGCTGCACTAATTTATGTTTGAAGCTTTATGCACATATTTAGGAAGTGTGGGTAGTACTGGCAGCCCCTTAGAACAGGTACCATAACAGCTCATAAGGTTTTAAAATGCAAACCTGCAATAACGCACTGAAATGTACTGCGTTAAACGCGCAGTAACACACTGCAATATACTGTGTTATGTGCCCAATAACGCACTAAAATATACTGCAATATACTGCAGTAAACATTGTACTACTCTCAAACTGTACTATTACTAGAGTCACATTAAGCTGATATTCTACACTGACAATAGAATCACAATAGCACACTATAGCACACTAATTCGCTAGTAGCATTGAACAGAGCCTTGTTCTATCTCTCTCCACGCCAATATCACACTAAAAATAGCCGCAATGGGAAGAATATTTTTATAGTGTGGGGTGGGACTAAGAGAAATGAGCCATGATTTAATAGAGTCATCATTACAGTGTCCAATCATGGCTCTGACAGTGCACTGTGCCCTGATTGGGCAAATCTTTTATTGCTTCAGCCAATCAGGGCTTCCATTGCACTGTGTGGTGGCGCAGTGCATTGAAGTCGCTCAGCGGACCAAACAAACAGTTGAATGCCCTGATAATTTGGGTGTTTATGGAATGGGAAAACAGCCAAACTCATGCTTGGGCCGAACCGTTCGTCCAACTCTAGTGGCCACTCACCAGTTCTGTGCGCTCAGAAAACTCCGGTCCAGATGCTCAGCAGCCAAGGCCTCCTCTGGCGATATCATCAGTATGAGTCTCCTCCCTATGGAGCTGGCTCCAAAACATCTAGGCCACAATCTCGGGCCCAAGGAAGATGCCCTTCTGCTGACTGCACACAGCTAAGTGCAGATATGCACGGCCCCGGTCACCTCACAGAAAAGGAAGTTCTTTTTACATCCTTGAAAAACTGCTTTCTTATATGTCTCTGCACTGCGGATTCATATGTGTGTCCTCATCATCTTTCCTGATCCATCACAACCTTTTTAATACTTCATGTCCTGCCAGATCCTTCTAGTGGATGGAAGTAGAACGGCACTGGCTAGATCAGTATAGAAGTCCTATGTGAACACAAAGAGCAACTGCAGCAAAATGTATGTGTATTTGCTTCTTCACTACCAACTAGGCACTTGGCAAAATATAGGCTCTGGAGCTGGATCTTTATATGACACTCTGTAGCTGCTACTTCAACTGACTGCCATGCATTTCAAAAAACATTGGCCAGTATATAATTAAATTGAATCTAAATCCTAACTGGAACACATTTAGTTTGCCAAAACATGGTGTGCCATTAAAAAAAATTGCCATATTTCTATTTTCATAAAGTATAGAATTTTCTTTCATACTTTTTCATATATTCTGCATTTCAGTGTTGCTGATCTTCTCCGGCCTCTTTGACTACTTACTGTCTTCAGACATATACTCCAGTATCAACTATGCATTATTTTTCTGTACTTGATTTCTGATGGTGACAACGGTGGACCAAGCCTTCAGAATGTGTTTGCACGGCCACTTGTAGGCCATGGCTGAACAGAGTGACAAAGCAGGAGTACAGCTAATTGTCACCCATAACAAGAAGTACCTAATCAAGGGGTTTTATGCCAAGATCCCTGGTAAATAACATTTTAAAGCTTATATGAAATTTTAATTTTTAAAATCAGATCTTTTTTAATTGTACAGTAGCACAAAAAGGTCTGAATAGTGGAATGAAGCATTATTTGTTTATTATGCACCCTCTTGGATTTATATTTGATTATGTCAGGGGTGTCAAACTCAATTTGTTTAGGGGCCGCATCAGCCTCATGATTCCCCTTAAAGGACTGGTTGTATCTGTAATACTAGATATCCAGAGCACCCCCCCTTATATCAGATATCAAGAGCCCCCCACCATCAGAAATGAAGAGTCCCAACCCTTTCTTACATCACAGTGCACCCTTCTTAGCTTGTGCTGCTGCCGGGAAGAAGCTGGGGCAGAGTTGGGAAGCAGAGTCTGGAGAAAGACCAGAGGAGGGCTGAGGTTTGCTGCGGGAGTCAACAGAATGCTGAGAAGGGAAGGCAGAGACTAAGGAGTGCTGTAGCTGCACAGAAAGGTGCAGGATCTGTAGAAGGAGTTCCATCCTCAGGAAGAGAGGGCAGAAACTAGCCTCTCCACGGCTGCATAAGGGGGGTACCGCAACTGCAAGAGTGGTGCGAGGGCCACATGAAATGGCCTGGAGGGCCGGATTCGGCCCACGGGCCTTGTGTTTGACACATGTGGATTATGTAATCCTAGTGAACATCTCAGGAAACAACAACTCTTTATCATCCTAAGTTCTTCATGTATACAATACCTGACAATGGGAAAGTGTGGAAAATGTAGGGTTTGTCACGTAACTATTACATTTATAAGAATAATGACTGAGAGATAATTGCCGATAAAGGATTTAGGAATTTGATTCCTGTCACATTAAAGACATTTGCATTCATTAAACTCCAGCCAAAACATTTTTTAAGTGTCGAAATGAAAACCACTCCCATTATTTCTTGTCCTGACAGCGGCGTATCTTACACAAATAAACAATTTTGTTTAACCCTTCCTGTCCCACCCTGGTGCTCTTTTAAGTGGGTCTGAAAGCCGGGAGATGGAATTGAACTTCCCAGTCAAATGGCTACTATTGGCTCTCACAGTAGTCACAAAATCTGGATGCCATCCTGCCAGCTCCCAATAATAAAAAGAGACCAGGGGCTGTCTGTGACAGTGGGGTCATTGTGTTAGACGTGTGAAGTGAGTGAGCTTTCAGCACAAAAACTTCAACCTATGGAGGCAAATATGCAGCACATGAGCTTTAAGGCACACCCTTCCTGCTATTGCACATATGGATTACTTGATCAGGAAGAAATTAACCACTTAGGCTTCATGTACACTGCAGCTGGTAAATGGATGTTTAGGAGCAGTTGGGTGTTTTTTTCAGCTGCCCCTGAACTCTCCTCAATGTTATCTTATATCAGCACATTTACACAGGGTCGTTTCCAGTCGTTTCCAGGCAGTTGAAGTTAGAAGTATTTTTTTGGAAAGCAAAAAAAATGCATTCAGGACGAATTTTCAGAGGCATTTGAAACTCCAAATGCCTGTAACAGCTTGTAAACATGTGTAAACATGGTAACTCGCGTTTAGCCGTGTTTTTCGTTTACAGGCATTTTTAATGGAGAAACATTTTTGACCATTTTCTTTCAAGTAATTTTTATTAGAGAATTTTGCTCGAACAGTAACAAAAATATATTGCAGTTGCATAGCAAGGCAGGTAGTTACAGTTAGCATATACAGTTGTCTATAAATTATGAGACATGTTATATACTGTTGATGGTTTTACACCTTATAGTAGTGCCCCCCCGGCCCTCCTCCCCCCATGGAGCGACCCATCCGGGATCAAGCTGTGCTCCACAAGGGCAAAAGCACCCCGGAGAGGACCCCCTCATAATCGATAACTTCACATTATAAATTAAGTCAACCTTTACTGCTATTAGCATTGGTAATGGAACACCACGCAGCTTTTGGTATTTATTGAACTTGTTACCAAATAAGAGTTTAGGTGAAAGGAAAGAAAAATAGCAGAGGAAGAAGAAAACGAGTAAGGAAAATCAGGAGGAAAGGAAAGCTCAGAGAAGAAAGAGAGGAAAAGAAAAAAAAGAGAAAAAATAATAAGTTTAACTGTTAACGTTTGAACTAATAAGACCACTTATCCCCTCCTGTTTTACAGCAATTATTCATTATGTCAGCCCGGGTATAGGCTAAACCAACTGTTCCAACTCTGAGATACTGCCTGTGTTGAGTCCCTGTTATGTGCCAGTATTTGTTCATATCTGGCTGTCGTTTGCACTTTCTGGATGACTGCTGATATCTGTGGTACTTTATTAGTCTTCCATAGGGATGCTATTTGAATTCGCACTGCTGTTAGTATATGGACGATTATAGTGTGAAAATCTTGGGGAATCCTTTCCATTTTAAGGTGCAGGAGAGCCAGAGCCGAGGTCTTTGCACGTCCAAAAGATGTGGAGCATTGTGCCTGTTTCTCCACAGTTCCTCCAGCAGATAGCAGAGGAGTGCGGATAAAAAAATTTAAGTTTTGTGAAAACTCAATAAAAAATTTAAAGAAAAAAAAAAATTTTAAGTTTTGTAGGGACCATATAGCTTCTGTGATTTATCTTCAAGTAATTGTCCCAATAGTCTACACACCTGGAAGCTTTGAACGTCTTTTTCCTAGCTCGTTTCCACTCTGAAATACTGAATTTTGAGTCTAAGTCTCTTTCCCAGGCTAGCATAGGGGCCATTTTGCTAAATTGGTTGACAGGGAGTATCTGGGCGTATATTTTGGAAATGCCCCTTTTCTTGTAGGGCTTCTCTCTTAGTAGATCCCATATTCAGCCTATCACCTCTATTGTTTTAATATTGTGTTTTGTTAGTAAGTGTTTTATTTGTAACGTTTCATAAAGGCTGTAACTTGGATCCTCCAGATCTATGTCTTTAATAAAGTGGACTCCGTGTTCCTCCCAGTTTTGTACTTTAATATTTGGGATAATATGTTCCAAAATTTTAAGTAGTGAGGGTATTTGTGATTTGGTGATTTCTGCGTTGGGGCTGTTATGGATTGAGTTCCAAGCCTAGATAGAAGCTTGTATAGCCAGGAGGCTAGGTATTTTAATCGGGAAGGTTGTTCCACATGATAGTAATAAAGATTGAAGGTCTTTGCTATTAGTGTATGCTTTCTCAATATTAACCCATAGTTTGTCATTTGACTCATCGCACCATGCGTGGAGTTGATCTATTAGTGCTGCCCTATGCTAGCTATCCAGCGCTGGGAGGCCTACTCCGCCGTTATTTTTGTGTCTTATTAGTGACGAGAAGGCCATTCAAGGTGCCTTTCCCTGCCATACATAGTGTCTGATCATAACATTAAGTTTATGGAAAAATGTTTGAGGGAGTGGGATGGGGCCGCTATTCGACCCAGCCAATTCAATTCAAATTTGGCCAAACGTGTTAAATCCTGCTGGACCGTTTGTATGAGAGGTATAAAATTTGATTTGTACATATCAGAGGACGGGGCTGAAATTTTTATGCCTAGGTAAGGTAGAGATTCTTTTGTCCAAGTGAATTTAAATTCAATTGGAGGTCTATCAGTTTCCGCCTGGGGATGTTTATGGGAAGGATTAGAGATTTGGTGATATTCAACTTATAATATGAGACTCTACTGAATTCATCAATAATATCTCTGGCTGCCGCCAGGGAGGACTCCGGGTTAGTTAGGGATAGTACCACATCGTCAACAATTAAGCCTATTTTATGATGTTGGCCTCTTATTTGAATTCCCGTGACGGCTGCGTTTTGTCGAATTGCTTCCGCTAGGGGCTCCATTACTAAGGTGAAAATCAAGGGGGATAAGGGGCATCCCTGCCTTGTACCATTAGTAATTTGGAAGTTTGAGGATAGTGCGTTAGATGCAAATACATTCACAGAGGGGGAAGTGTACAGTGCAGAAATAGCTGACAGGGTAAAGCTCCGTATGCCAAATTTGCGCAAGACAGCCTGTAAATAGCCCCAGTGCACTCGGTCAAATGCCTTTTCCGCGTCGAGAGCAAGGAACACCGCCGGTGATCCCCATTGCTCAACTGTATGCAGGAGGTTTAACATCCACCTAGTGCCATCTGGAGCTTGTCTGCCCTGCACAAAACCCACCTCGTCTGGTTTGATAAGTTTTGGAGTAACTTTTGCCAGCCTATTGGCCAATACTTTGGCATACATTTTTAAATCAGAATTCAACAAAGATATAGGGCGAAAATTTTGTGGGCTGTCCAGAGTCTTCCCTGGTTTAGGCAGTGAAACTATTGTGGCCTGTAGCATCTCTGTTGGGATAGAAGCAGCCCCTGCCATGGAGTTGAACAGAACTGTTAAATGCGGGGCTAATTCTGCTACATATGCTTTATAATATTCAGAGGTGAAGCCATCGGCACCCAGCGATTTATTATTGGGCATTGCTTTAATGACATCTAGAACCTCATCATATCTGATAGGGGAGTTGAGGTTTGTCAGCTCCCTTTCCGACAGCCTTGGCAGAGTGACCGAATCCAAGAAATTTGAGATAGACTTCTCAGTGGGTTGTGGGCTAATTGAGTCCTTGTCCAGATTGTACAAGGCCTTGTAATAATTTTGGAATGCATTAGCAATATGCTCCGGGTGGAATACCTTTGTTTTAGTCTCAGGGTCCAGAATGTGGTTTATCTTAGAACTGATCCGCCTCTGCTTTAAATAGTTTGCCAGGAATTTGAATGCTCTATTGTTCTGAGAGTAATTCAATGCTTTATCTACTTAATGCATTATCGTATTTTGTGTCTAAGATAGCTTTCAACTCAGTTCTCAGTTTTGTTAATTCTGTTAGCTAGTCGTCTGCCAAGGTGCTCTTATGATGTGATTCTAGGTGTTTGATTTTAGACAACAAGTCAGACATCTTTTTCATTTTTTGTCTCCTTTCCCTGGAAGCCATCTGGATCAACAAGCCTCTCACATACGCCTTGTGAGCGCACCATACAGCTGAGATAGGCATGTTTGGGGTGATATTGTTGGCAAAAAACTCATTAATATCTGCTCTAAGCTTGTCTCCATAAGGCGGCCTGGAAAAGAGACTTACATTGTTACGCCACCTGTAAACAAGCTTTGGGTTATATATTTCTGTGACAAATATGGAAATAGGTGCGTTGTCTGACCACAAGATAGAGTGTATCTTCGCTTTTTCAACTTTAGACAATGTCGATACGTCTGTCACAGAGGTCAATTCTAGTATAGATTTTATGCGGTGCTGAGTAGTATGTATAGTCTCTTTCTGCCGGATTAAGACATCTCCATACGTCATACAAGTCTTCCTTATGGAGAAAGGCTTGTAGGGTGTTGCGAGAGCGTGTTTTCGCCGTAGAGTCTAGTCTGTGGTCTACAATGGCATTAAAGTCCCCACATATGAGCAGCTGGCCTTTGCGTACTCGGTTGACCTTTTTTAACAATCTTTGAAGAAACTTGATAGGGCGGACATTTGGAGAATATATATTGACTAGTGTGTAAGTAATATTGTTAATGTCGCACACCAAAATAAGATATCTCCCCTGCTGATCCATTATGGAGGTGTGTAGAGCAAACGAAACTGTGTTCTTGATTGCAATCATAGTTCCTCTCTTCTTCACGGCTGCATTTGCAGTGAAGATGTGTGGAAAGGATTTATGTGTACATTTGGGTGGCTTAGCAGCCATGAAGTGTGTTTCCTGGATGCAAATAACATCGCCCAGGAGATTCTTGGCTTCGTTCCATAACGCGTTCCTTTTATATGGACTATTTAGCCCATTAGCATTCAATGATACGATTTTAAATACCATTTTGCAGCATTAGTCTGTGTGAGTTGGTTGAGTTATAATCCTTAAGAGAGGTAGTATAAAAGGTTACCTGAGTTGGAGCAGTGGACTCACGTATCTTCAGAGCTGAATAATATAGGTGCATGGGTCTTCCATTTAAGGTACATCTTGAGTTTGGAGGTGGTTCAGTAGTTCCTTCAGATTGTTGGAAACATGAAATGTAAAGCCTGTAATAGGAAAGTAAAACATAAAACAAAAGAACAGTAATTTTAGAGCAGTGAACACTGCTTTTGCAGAGGGGGGTATGCGCTCTGCGGAGCTACAGGGTTCCCAATGTATGTTAACCTGTTTAAAGAAGTGAGATAGAGCCTTTCTGTTTACCCTGGGATTTTTTCCCAGTCTGGTTTGAGTGCCTTGGGAGAGTTGTTCTCCTTGTCATGTGTTTCATCTTCCAGTAGGAGGCCCCATTGTTTGGCCATTTTCATCCCTTGTTCTACTGTTAGAATTATGTAGCTTTTGTGCTCCCATGTAACAAGGAGTTTAGCGGGGAACCCCCACTTATAGACCACATTGTGGTTACGGTAAAGCTTAGTGAGGGAAACAGGTTTACCGCGGGCTTGCATCGTATGCTTCGATAAGTCAGCAAAGAGGGTTATACCTGAATATGGTTCTGGCAGTGACTGGGCCCTTCTGGCCCTCTGCATGAGGGCCTCTTTGATGTGGAAAAAGTGAATCCTGGCAATCACATCACGGGGCACATTATCTGGCAGGAATGCTGGTTTAGGGAGTCTATGTGCCCTGTCCACTATGATTTCTCTCTTGGGCGCATCGGGCAGGAGATCCGCTATGTTGTATATGATCACGCAGCTCTGCTGGGGGTACCTTCTCCGTCAACCCCCAGAACTTCACATTGTTCCGTCTCGAGCGGTCTTCTAAATCCGCTAATTTTAATTTATTTGCTGTTAATTCTTCTTCTGCGTCATTATGGGCATCCACCAACTCATTGTGGGCTACCGCAAAGTCGCCCATCTTGTCCTCCATATGGTACACTCTGTCTCCTATGTCCTCCACTTCCCTTTTAATCTGTGTGACTATTGATAACATGTCCCTATTTAGGGATCCTCTTAGGGACACTAACATGTCTTTCATAGTTTTGTCTGATAATGGCTGTCCCACTGTAATATAAAAATGTAATATAATCGTCAATGCATTCTATGAACTCCCTGGTTGTATCCTCATTAGTGTCAGTTATACCTGTCTCACCTGCTTCTTGGTGATCAGACGACCTCTTAGCCCTGGATTTTGCTGGGCTGCTGCTTGGTGAGGCAGTGGGAGAAGTGTGATTGCCCCACAGAGTCCGCTCTGTGCGGTGTGCTGTGTAATGAGGGAGAGCGCGGCTGGTCTCCTCCGGCGCCATTTTTAGTAGGCCACGTTCCGGCCGCACCAAAGTAGCTAGTCAGCTTACGGGGTTTAGCTAGCGGCTTCCTTTTCCCCATGGTGCCTACCGGGTCCACACAGTCTGAGGAGCTGGTACAGGTTCACATCGCTGGGCTTCTGGACGCTTTTCGGGCTGAGAACCGCTGCGCTGTCCGGGAGCTCTCTCCTCACGCGGCCATCTTCCTCGGCTGCTGGCTCCGCCCCTATTTTTGACTATTTTCAAACACGGCACAATGGACGTTTTTAGACTATCTGTCAAGTAAAATGTCCCGTGTACACGAAGCCTTAAGCTCTGGAAGATTTTACCCCCTTCATGACCAGTCCATTTTTTGCTATTCAGCACTGCTACACAAATAGAGCTTTCTTTTGGTAGTATTTGATCACCACTGGATTTCTTTTATTTTTTATTATATATAAATAATAAAAGACCAACAATTTTGAAAAAAAAAATATTTTTTACTTTTCTAAAATATATTCAATAGAAAAAAAAAATCTTCATAAATTTAGGCCAAAATGTATTCTGCTACATGTCTTTGGTAAAAAAAAATCTCAATAAATGTATTGGTTTGCATCTACAAACTATGAGATATATACTTACATTTTTTTTTTTAAATGCTTAAAAAAAAGCCCACCACATATATACTGCAGTAGGGCGGCTCCATTGAGCGAAACAATGTACCTGTACTTTATTTCCCGCAATAGATACTGTAGGCATGCGCTGCCGGAGAAGGACGCTGCTTCACGGAGGAGGAGCCGATGCACATACCCGGCAGACCCGATGTCCACCGGCCAGCCACAATCACTCCACAGAGAGGCAAAACGGGGATCTGCCTATGTAAACAAGGCAGATCCCCATTTTGACAGGGGAGAACATGGAGATCTGCTGGTCCTAGTGATTAGGAACAGCGATCTCTGTGTTGTCCCTGTAAGCACTTCCCCCACACAGTGAGAAAACACACTGAGGGAACACAGTTAAAGTGATTGTAAAGGATAATTTTTTAACCACTTGCCGACCGCCCGCCACAGCGTGACGGCGACAAGGTGGTTCGTTATTGCGAACCGCCGTCACAGGACGGCGGCCGCGATAACTAACATTGTGAGCGCGCGCGTGCCGCCGGAGGCACACTCGCACGCTCACTGTGTTCGGGGGGAGCCAGGGAGCGGGTAGGGCGGACTCGATCACCGCCCGCTACCCGCGATGGCTCCCCCGCACTGAAAGAACGGAGGTCCGTGTATGTAAACACGGACCTCCATTCTGTTGAAGGGGGAAGGGCGATGATCACAGCCTTCCTGTAAGTGAAAGCTGTGATCATCCCCTTTCCCCAGCCAGGGCAGTCCCCACACAGTTAGAACACGCCCAGGGAACACAGTTAACCCTTAGAGCGCCCCCTGCAGGTTAACCCCTTTACTGCCAATGGCATTTACACAGTAATCAGTGCATTTTTATAGCACTGATCGCTGTATAAATGCCAATGGTCCCAAAAAAGTGTCAAAATGGTCCGACATGTACGCTGAAATATCTCAGTACCACTAAAATCGCAGATCGCCGCCATTTCTAGTAAAAAAAAAAAAATAAATAAAAACCCCAGAAATTAACTCTCATCATCCGTAAACGCGGCAACTTTTGCGCAAACCAATCAATAAACGCCGATTGCGATTTTTTTTTACCAAAAATATGAGGAAGAATATAAATCGAACAAAACCGATAGAAAAAATTTTTTTAGATTTTTTTTTTTGGATTTGTATTTTAGCAAAAAGTAAGAAATTTGGGTTTTTTTGCAAAATTGTCGCTCTTCTTTTGTTTATAGCGGCGATCAGAAATGACACAGAGGGGATCAAATACCACCAAAAGAAAGCTCTATTTGTGGGGAAAAAAGGACGCAAATTTCGTTTGGGTACAACCTCGCACGACCGCGCAATTGTCAGTTAAAGCGACGCAGTGCCGAATCGCAAAAAGGGCTCTGGTCCTAAAGTGTGAAATCCTTCCGGGGCTGAAGTGGTTAAAAAAAAAATAACAAACATGTTATACCTACCTTCTCTGTGTGTTCCCTCCTATCGAGTGCCCCCTCAGCCAGCAGCTTTCTATGGGGGCACCTGAGCCAGGTCAGAGCGCCGTGTATCCATTCAGACACAGAGCCCGACTCAGCCCGACTCGGCCTGCCCCCTCTTTCCCTGATTGGCTGACTGATTTTGATTGACAGCCGCGGGAGCCAATGGTGCCACTACTGTGTCTCAGCCAATCTGGAGGAGTATCTGGGACAGCTAAGACACTCGTGGACATTTCTGCAGAGAGAAGAGGCTCACGTAATTAATTGGGGGGTGCTGGGGAGGCTGCTACACACAGGTTTTTTTATCTTAATGCATAAATTGCATTAAGATAAAAAACATTCTGCCTTTATAACTTCTTTAATCCTTTGATCTAGTGTTAACCCCTTCCCTGCCAGTATCATTTATACAGTAATCAGTGCATTTTTGTAGCACTGATCACTGTATTGGTGTCACTGGTCCCCAAAAAGTGTCCCTTAGAATCAGATTTGTCCATAGCATGTCATGTCGCAGTCCCGCTAAAAATGTCTGATTGCCGCCATTACTAGTAAAAACAATTTTAAAAATTGTCCATAAATTTATCCCGTAGTTTGTAGATGCTATAACTTTTGCTATAACTTTTGTGCCAACCAATCAATGTACGCTTATTGTGATTTTTTTTTTAATTTGTAGAAGAATACATATTGGCCTAAACTGATGAAGATATTTTTTGTTTTTACTTTTTTGGGATTTATTTATTCTTATTTATTTATTTCAGGTACTTATATAGCACCATCAATTTAAGCAGCGCTTTACATATATATTGTACATTCACATCAGTCCCTACCCTCAAGGAGCTTACAATCTAAGGTCCCTAATTCACATTCATACATACACATACTAGGGCCAATTTAGACAGGATCCAATACCTACCAGTATGTCTTTGGAGTGTGGGAGGAAACCGGAGGACCTGGAGGAAATCCACGCACAGGCACAGAACATGCAAACTCCAGGCAGGTAGTGTCGTGGTTGGGATTCGAACCAGCGACTCTTTTGCTGCCAGGCAAAAGTGCTATCCACTACACCACTGTGCCATCCCAATATGGATATTAATTATAGCACAAGGTAAAAAATATTGTTTTTTTTTTCAAAATTGTCGGTCACAGAGGTGATCAATAACCACCAAAAGAAAGCTCTATTTGTGGAGAAAAAAGTACATTTTTTTGGGTATAGCGTTTCACGACCGCACAATTGTCGGTTAAAGTAATGTAGTGTCGTATCTCAACAAATCGACTGGTCATTAAGGGGGTAAATCCTCCTGGGGCTGAAGCGGTTAATGCTAGTAATGGCGGTGATCAGCAACTTATAGTGGGACTGTGATAGTGTGGTGGGCAATCTGACACTAACTGACACTAATTACTGACACTAACTGACACTAGTTATGTAAGCTGGCCATACATTATACAATTTGCTGATTTGATTTCCTTTAAATTTACCTTCAACTATGTAGTGCAAGGGCCTGCCTGAGTGCATACAAATTGAAAGTGTTTAGGTTTGACCTCATATTATATGGTTTTGTTAAATCTAAAGGAAAATTGTACTAGAAAATTGTTTAATTTATGACCAGCCTACCTGCCCCTGTTCCAGTGACACTAAGGCCTAGTTCATACCTATGCATTTTTAGTGCTTTTTGCATTTTTCAGATTTTCACTACAGAATGTGTTCCATAGGAAACCATGTTAAATGGACTGTAGTGCAAATCTGCAAAATGCATAGGTGTGAACCAGGCCTCATACAATGATCAGTGCTAATACTATACACTGTCAATGTACTAATGGCACTGGCTGGGAAGGGGTTAACATCTAGGGGCAACCAAGAGGTTAAACATGCTCTTAACAGCGTGTAATGTGTGCTGATTTTTACTACAGAGTGATATGTTCATTTTCCCTTGATTGTCATCACAGGGTTCTGGGCTGTGCTTCGACACAGCCGATCAGCAGGTCCCGTCCATGAATCATTGACCAAATCACAGGGGAGTAGGCGGGTGGAGGCCCGTGTGTGCACCCGCAACCTGGAAACAAGCAGTGATGTACAGGTATATCACGGTGCCTGTAGGAGCTGTCCCATCGCAGTATATGTAGCACCCCTATGGAGGCCATAACTCAATGAGGACACCAGTTACATCTAATACCATCTATCAGGAGATGTTCTACCTCACCAGCAGGTCCTTATACAAAGGATTCTGTCTGTTGGGCCTCAGTGTGTCTGGATCCCCCATTTTGAAGGGGGCACCTTTGATGCTCCTCTGAAATACCTAGTCTACAACACAATATACCATATATCTATTGGAGATGAAAGAAGCAGGAATTCTGTGATGCAGTGTTTCCATTTTATTCAATACGATATGGTTTTGACAAAGCACTTTGAATAGTGTGAAACGCGTCAACCTCCTGTCCTCCCCCTGCCTGTATTCCCCTGTATGCTCTTTGATTTGACAATAAAGGAATTTGCTATTATTTTTGGTGTCAGTGTGCTGCCGTTTCGGATTTTTCTCTCCTTATCATGCTGTTGCAGTGACAGGGCGTGCACCCTACCTCATGGAAGCACCTTTGGATGTATAGTCTGTATATTAACCTAGGAGCTGTGGTTCTTTCCATGGAATGTGTCCATATACACTACTGAAATTATTTATAATAATTATTACTATTATTATTATATACACTACTGAAATTATTTGAATTGATATCTTCCCTACCCCGATGAAGGAGGTGAAATAGACTATAAAACGCGTTGGATAAAGGATATCTTTTTTGTACTGTTAATCATGCTACAGTTGGTGTATTTTTAGTTCCTTCTAGTCATGTACATTCCATTTCACTGTTTTTAATTGATTTGATATGAATAAAATTACTTTTTTACTTTTACAATTGTAATGCGAGTCAATGCCTACAAAGTCCAACATAAGGGGAATATCTATTTTATGGTAGTTCAGAGCCCTGTGTTGATTTTCATCACAGGCCTCTGGGCTGTGCTTTGACACAGACGATCAGTAGGTTCCGGTCATGAATCATTGGCCAAATCACATCGGAGCAGGTGAGGGGAGGCCCGCGTGTGCACCCACAACCTGGAAACAAGCAGTGATATACAGGTCATAGGCATGTGCAGGGGGTGTGCCTAGCCACACCCTAATCGCTATGTGTGTTGCTGATTCCCCCTACTTCCTGGACCCCCCCTTTGTTTGCCCACTCTACACTGTAGTGCTGCTGGCTTTCCTCCTCTCTCCCCAGCTGCTGCAGGGGGTGTTTCAGGATGAAGAGCGGGGGAAGGGGCTAGTAATGGTTCCTTTTATAAATGAACACACTCGCTCACTGTGTCCATTCATAACTGAAGCATAGTAAACATGTTTACTATGCTTAAGTGTGTGAATGAACAAGGAGTCATTCAGCACAGAGTGCTTACCATTCATTCATTGCCCCATACAGTTGAGGCTGCAGAGAAAGGCATGTGCGTTTGAGCTGTAGGATGTACACCCTAATGCAATAGACTGCGCACACCTATAGCACAGGTAGGTTGCCTGTAGGAGCTGTCCCATCGCAGTATATGTACTGCGGTGAGTCAGCAAGTTGTTAATAAATGCCTTTTAAATAAGCCTTCAGTGCAAAACAGTAAATGCTGTAAGGTTCATCAGCTGCTGCCATCGAGGAGACTCGCTCTTCCAATATCAGCTCCATGGCTCACAGACCATCCCTGGTCTCACATGTACAAAGTAAAATGAGTAAATGAGTCCATAGCGCTGCTGATCAATCTGAGGTTTATTCACCACCAGGGCTGGTGAAAGGATTTTTGACACCCTAGGCGAAACCTTATTTTGCTGCCCCCTTTGGCACTGCCCCTGACTCCACCCCCTTTGCTCTGTCCATGTATACGATGGAGGTTGCAGAGGTGGAGATTTTTGCAGCACCTCTCTACCTATTTCTTTAGCTGTGTTCCACAGGCCTGCACCTGTGCCTCTGGAACCGCCCTAAAGCCAAATAATGGCGGCACCAGTTTGCTTTCTTATGCCAGCCGTGGTCCACAGGTATATGGATGGCTGGAGTAGTATATGGACAGGCTGGGGTAGTATATGGACAGGCTGGGGTAGTATATGGACAGGGGCTTGGCGCCCTGGGAGTCAGTGCGCCCTAAGCGGCCACCTACTCTGCCTAGTGGTAGAGCCAGCCCTGTTCACCACATAAAAAGGCACCAACAGCCATCCATCAACAAGAAAGCAGAGCATAACACCATGGACCTGTTTGTTTTACTTTTTAAGTGCTGTAAGGTGTCAGGACATGCCTTTGCATTTACCTGGTGATCCCAAAAGCACTGCTAATGCACCTAGAGTATGCACAATCTGATTGGTATAAGAAAATCTAAAGGTATAAGAAGAAGGCATACAGAAAACACTTGTTTGTATGTTCTTGGCAGCTGTAGCAGAGCAGAGCTTCTCCAAATCAGTTTTGAAGCTAGAGCAGTAGTTTCTGAAGCAACTCTTCTAGCAAGCATGGAGCACTGCCAAACCTGCTCAAAGCGTTCTATTTGCTGATCCTGTGAACATAGCCTAATACAGCACTTCTCAATCTTATTGAGACTAAGGTCTGGTAAATTCTTCCAACGCCTTCCTTGAACCAAGAGTAAAAAAAAAAAAAAAAATGACATCATATTATCATATTTACACAATAAAAGTATGGGAATGTATGGGAATACAAGATATGTAAGGCTCTGGATGGGGCTAGGTGTCACTGTGGGGGATGGGAGGGTGAAGGTTCTAGAGAGGGTTAGGGGAGTTTGCAGCAGGTTTGGTGGCCTTGTAGGCATAGCTCCCAACTGTCCCTGATTTCAAGGGGCAGTACCTGATTTGAAGCAATGTCCCTCTGTCCCTCTTCCCTCCTCATTTGTCCCTCATTTTGATATGATCTATATAGTTGTATATAAAATGCACTATTTATCTTTCAAAAAGTGTTTCCCAGTGCTAAACCTTTCATCCAATTTCTAAATTGCTGCATTTGTAAATTTCAAAAGCCAATAAAAGGAATAGTAGAGGTAAAGAAAAGCCCTTGTGGGTTCAACTAATCTTTTATTTTTGGTTAATTCTCCTTGAAGGGGCGTGGCAGGGGGGCTTGTCCTATGCCGGCATACTTTTGCTAGTAGGCGTCCCTCATTCCCATCTCAAAAAGTTGGGAGGTATGTTTGTAGGGGATGAGGTTTCTGGAGGAAGCTGGTGGAAATTGTGTGGGATGGAGTCTCCAGAGGGGGCTGGGGATATCTCCAGGAGGCTGGGGGTTTTCCAGGGACAATGTGGGAGACTGGAGGGCTCTGCAGGGGCTGGAGGACACAGTGGGACATTGTTAGAGGCACTATGGGGGGCTGGAGGCTCTGCAGCAAGTTGGGGTGCACTGTGGGTGGTTAGCAGACACTGTGGGGACTGAGGGATCTTAGTGGGGCCTGGGGCCAACTTGAGAGGTTGAGAGGCACTGTGGGTTGGGGTGCACTGTGGGAGGTTAGGGTATATGCAGCTAGCTGGAGGCCTGGGAGGAGGGAGGCCTCAACCTGACAATGGGCCACGGCCCAGTGATTGGTTGAGAACCACTGGCCTAATACAATCAATTGTGGCTAAATTCAGCAGGCTTCTTAAGCCTCGTACACACGGGACGATGATCATATACAACAGGTCGTACTAACGACCGTTGTATGCGATATTGATCGTTCGTATGCGCGATTAGAACAGTCGAACATACGACGGTCGTACAAGGGAGTTGTATGAGCAGACTAGAAAACTTGGCCGTACCAACAAGCGCTCATACAACTGTTGTATCGTGTGTACAGAGCAGTTGGCAGAACAAGTTGTATTGTGCAAAACACGCATGCTCCAAAGTCAGGAACGGCCTGATGCTAATTACATGCACCTGAACGTTCTTCTGTGGTCGTACGATCGTGTAGTGCAGTCAGTATGCAAGCTACATTATGCAACATATGATTTGCGACGATCGTACGTACGATCATCGTCCCGTGTGTACGAGGCTTAAGTGTCTCTGTGTGGATCTGCTGCCTCTTGTCATACAGTATGGGGTCTGTTTATAAATGCTTTTACACAGCTTTCTCCCAGGATTCACACATTTTTATTGAATTTAATTAGAAAAATATGTGAATCTTGGGTGAGATCTGGGTAAATCTTGGTTGAAAACATATATAAACAGCACCCATGTGTATTTCCTATGCACCCTCCCTGTAAGAGAACTACAGAAAATGAAATAAGGACCTATTTTTCCAAAAGGCTCTTCAGTCAGTTTAACCGCTTGCCGACCGTCAATCGGCAATTGACGGCGACAAGGTGGCGCTCCTGCGCAAATCGCCGTCATATGACGGCGGCTGCGAGATCGCTCCCAGTGAGCGTGTGCGCGCCGCCGGAGGCGCGCCCACGCACTCACTGTGTTCGGGGAGGGCCAGGGAGCGGGTGCGGCGGCTTTGATTGCCGCCGGCCACCCGCGATGCCCCCCCCCCCCGGAGTGAAAGAACGGAGGTCCGTGTAAGTAAACACGGACCTCCGTTCTGTGAAGGGGGAAGGGCTGTGATTCACAGCCTTCCTCTACACGGAAGCTGTGATCACTTCCCTTCCCCAGCTAGGACAGTCCCCCCACAGTTAGAACACGCCCAGGGAACACAGTTAACCCTTAGAGCGCCCCCTGCAGGTTAACCCCTTCACTGCCAATGGCATTTACACCGTAATCAGTGCATTTTTATAGCACTGATCGCTGTTAAATGCCAATGGTCCTAAAAAAGTGTCAAAATGTTCCGACATGTCTGCTGCAATATCGCAGTACCACTAAAAATCGCAGATCGCCGCCATTACTAGTAAAAAATAAAAAAAAATAAAAACCCCAGAAATGAATTCTCATCATCCGTAAACGCGACCACTTTTGCGCAAACCAATCAATAAACGCCGATTGCGATTTTTTTTATCGCAAATATGAGGAAGAATATAAATTGGCCAAAACCGATGAAAAAAAATTTTTATTTATATATTTTTTTTGGATTTGTATTTTAGCAAAAAGTAAGAAATTTGTGTTTTTTTGCAAAATTGTCGCTCTTCTTTTGTTTATAGCGGTGATCAGAAATGACGCAGCGGTGATCAAATACCACCAAAAGAAAGCTCTATTTGTGGGAAAAAAAGGACGCAAATTTCGTTTGGGTACAAGGTCGCACGACCGCGCAATTTTCAGTTAAAGCGACGCAGTGCCGAATCGCAAAAAGGGCTCCGGTCCTAAAGGGGGAAATCCTTCCAGGGCTGAAGTGGTTAAATAGTTTTTTTCTTAATTTTGGAAAGAGTAAGGAAGGCTTATAAACCCCGTGTGTTTTTTTTTTTTTTTTGCCATCTGTGTCCCATTGAAAGGAAAGAGATTTCCTTTCACTTTCTGCCCCATAGCCAAAATCCCGCCAAAGGGAGTAAATCCCCAGTTTTCATTAGAGTCATCAAAACTAGTGTCCCCATTGGACGATTTCCCCTTTATTTCAGTTCTGGTGACAACCCAAAATTTGGGATTTCCTTTCACTTTCACTCTCAGTGACAATGCTAAACTGGATAAATAGGGAGGGTGAATCTCCCAGGGACATATTCAGCAGCAAAAACTTGACAGGTGTTCTAGTCCCTCTCCACTCCACCATGAAAAAAAAGGTTTTTCATTTAGTTATACTTTAAATGCAAAAGGTTAATGTTTGAATGGAGTGGGTACCTTTAATGTTAATAAACCAATCCTAATCTCTTGGTTTTATGTGCAACATTGGCTTCTGACATTGATAAATGAGGCTCACTGTAGGGCAAGTGCTTAGGAAATGTGTACAAAGAGTTGTGTTATGAAGGCCTCTTTATCTGCATTTAAGCAATTCTGTGCATTTAGTATTTCTGACACATATTTCACCATGAATGAAGAAATCTGGATCACTCTGACCTATTTTTGTACACTGTTTAAAAAAGTTCAAAAGTTCTCAAATTGGGAAAGTGTGTTAAAAAAAGCATTAATGAGAAATGTCGCAATGAGCTGCAGAAAGTCTGCATACACACATACATACATACTTTATATTATCAGAAGTCTTGTTGTATTGGAAACTGTTGAAAAGACATTGCTTGGCTTCAACCAAACTCAGTAAATGCACCTTTCCGGATCGTAATTGTAGGACCTTGGAGCAATGCTTTATCCTTATTTTGGCTATTTTCTGGTTTTCTCCCAAAGAGGCCTATTTTGGCAGACTAGAAGCATTTAAATTCAATCAAGTGAATAAGACATACTTGGTGCAGTAGGAATGTTATTTTCATCTCAAACGATTTATAAGAGAGAATAATAAAATAAAACAATGGTCCTCCTTCTCTGAAAAAGGCAAAGAGCATTGTATAAAGAACAGTAGCCAGCAGCTAATAAATCCAAAACTATCTTTCATTGTTCTGCCTATTCAAAACTGATGAAAGCTAGAAGAACACCTGTATTTTTTTCTAAGAGAGGGGTAATGTTAAAGTGGTAGCATACTCTCTATAGAACCATGTACCCATAGGTAAGCTTACAGTAAGACTTACCTGTAGGTACAACGAACAGTAGGGTTGCGGAATTTAATTGATGCATCGCGATTCGACAGCCCACGATGCGGCATCGATGCAGCGACAGTCAATAATCGATTCACACGTGATGACGTCATCCGTGCTCGGCGCGTTTCGCCGGAAACAGCCGAAAGGAGCCGGGGGCGAGCCGTGCCTCTTCTGACGTCATACACAGTGGCGGCAGCATTGCGGCGTGGACTGGAGCCGAGCTGGATGCTGCAGGAGGGGAGACCGAGACACGTGCAGCCAGTGAGTGTCCCCGACACCAGGTCCTAGGCCCAGCAGAGATACTCCACAGTCCTCCTCACGCTGAGTGTCACTCAGGCAGTGCAGTGCAGACCCGAACCAGGCCAGTGCTTGTCCTCCAGTTTGCTGCCTGAAGAAGACTGGCCTAAGGGATCCAGGCCTGAGGCCTCAGGCCGCCAGCGTCGCAGGCCGCGCTTGTCCCTCCATCCTCATCTCACAGGCTGCTGCATGGGACCACCACAGACCAGACCACCAGTGCACCATTCATGATCAGACAGGTACCTCTCATACAATCCTAATGAGTTATTAATACTACTAAAAATACTAGTACACTTACTATAGGGGTGCGCAATATAATGTAGGGCTGTGTCTCTGCCGCACCTCATACC
Organism: Glandirana rugosa; assembly: GCA_018402905.1. Lineage (NCBI taxonomy): Eukaryota > Metazoa > Chordata > Amphibia > Anura > Ranidae > Glandirana > Glandirana rugosa. Next base: position 429,463 of record BLSH010031151.1, on the reverse strand, counting down.
TGTACCTCAGCTAACATAATTAATAACTTAACTTGTGCTGCTCTATAATAAAAAAGTAGTCCACAGAGGTTTAAATAAATACCATGGCATTGGCAGTCCATATTATAATCCAAGTTAATATAAACCAAACCCATCCCGATTCCGCCTACATCGAAGGTGACGGGCAGCCCTATTCCCCCAGTTCCCCTCATAGAGAGGCTAAGCCATTACTGTTTGTTGCCTTCATAAGAAAAGCAGCAGCCAAGTAGTGTTGTGAATTTTATAATTAACTTGTGTAGCAAACTTTGCTTTGCTTTTGCTTTTATGGTCATATAACAGTTGACACAGTGACCTAATTCATTTTTTTTTCTCTTTTTTTTTATACTGACAGAGTCAGTACACAATTGCATGGCATGCTAAAGTAAATGTCAGAAGGAGACCAAAAAGAAAGATAAAAAATGCACCTAGCATTTTAAAAGCAAACATCTGGACATTTTTGCTTTTATGAACAACCAGGGAAGCACGAATTGGACAAGACACATGCTGTGTGTAAAAACTGTCACACAAAAATGAAATATCTAGGGAATACTACTAACTTGAGAAACCACGTTAGCCGTTTTCACTCTGAGATGCTAACACCTGTCGCCACCACCAGTGCCACTGCCACCACCTCCACCAGTGCCAAGGAAATAGACCCAGCTCAGCCGAGAATTGATGCAATACTGCCAACTTTGCCACCCAGCTCTGAAAGAGGGAAGAGGATAACAAAAGCTGTGGCAGCTTTCATAGTTAAGGACCTACTGCCTTACTCTGTTGTGGACAACATCGGGTTTTGCTACCTGTTGAAGACGATAGAGCCACGTTACAAGATCCCGTCACGTAGTCACTTTACAGAAAACGTTATATCTGCACTCTACCATGAAACCAAAGCTCAGGTAATTGCGTCAATGAGCCAAGCATGTCGAGTCGCAATAACGTGTGATTCCTGGACTTCAGTCACGACGGAGTCTTATGTCACAATAACAGTACATTACGTTAGTAAGGACTGGCAGATCTTGTCGCATGTACTGCAAACGAGAGCCAACCATTTATGAGTCTCACACAGGTGCTCATCTGGCGGAGCTATTTTCTCATGTCGTGGAAGAATGCCAGCTGTCCGATAAATCTGTAGTGCTTGTGATCGACAACGCATCAAACGTGATAGTTGCAGCTCAAGTTGGAAAATTCCCTCATGTAAAATGCTTTGCACTAAACCTTTGCACTACACTAAACCTTGCGTCCCAGAAGGCGCTGAAAGTGGCCACGCTATCCAGGCTTCTTGGCAGAGTGTGATGGATATCCACATTCTTCCACCGCAGCACCATAGCAAGCCACTGTCTAAAAGAGAAACAGAAATGCCTTGGCCTGAAGAATCATAAGCTGATAACTGATGTGTCAACAAGATGGAACAGCGCATATGACATGGTCGAGAGGTTCTTAGAACAACAGCCTGCAGTCTGTGCTACCTTGCTCTCTCCAGAAGTAAGAAAAGGAGAGTCAAATGCAGAGGATGCTGTGAGTGCATTAAAGCCAATGAAGGATGCAACCATTCTGTTGTCAGAAGAGCGCAATCCAACCGTTTCTCTCATTGCCCCTATAAATGCACAACTCCTCCAGAGCATGACAGACACCATGGGAGACACACCCATGATCCATGAGATCAAGAATGCCATCAAAACAGATCTCCAGAAGAGGTAAAGCAGTGAGGCAGAGAAGAAGATCCTTCATATAGCAGGTGCACTTGATCCTCGCTTTAAGGGACTGCCTTTTATCCTCACAGAGGAGGAGAGATTGAAGATATACAAAGGAGTGACTGAGGAGGCTGCATCCTTGGAGTTAATTTGAATTTCATCATGTTTCTTGCAACAGCATTAGCCTAGCAGACAGTGCCAGTAGCTAGCTTAGCAGCTAGCTACATTGTCGTAAGCCCTGCTCCTTCTGATTTGGTGTGGGCTGCGGGAACTGCACCGATTCCTTCCTGTGCGGTTTCCTCACCCCATTGGAATCACAGGCAGTTCACATTCACAATGTGTTTTCTTAATGCTATTTTCTATTCCTTTGTACAAACACAGATTACATCTAGTAAGAGGACACATGAGGAGGATAAAGTGCCTAAGAAAAGAAACACCCATCGAGGAGGACAACCATCCTCCATCTCCTCCCAAAAGAAGGTCCAGATCGCTGCTCATGACTTTGCTGGGATAGTCTTTCACTGACACTGAAGGTACAATAGAACCCAAGACCCCCTATGCCAAGGCTGAAGAGGAAATGGAAAAACATTGTAAAGCCCCACCTCTGCCTCTCACCGAGAACCCTTTGAACTGGTGGCGTGAGCATGAGGTCGTATTTCCCCTCCTTTCCCAGCTGTCAAAGCAATACTTGTGTATCCCAGGCACAAGTGTGTCAGCAGAGCGTGTTTTCTGCACAGCAGGAGATGTGGTAACTGCAAAAAGAAGCACCCTCAAGCCAGAGCATGTGGATCAACTAGTGTTCTTACAGAAAAATCTATATGTTCCCAAATGCTGAGCAGCACTGCAGTGATCCCTGTTTTTTTTTTTTTGGCACTTCCAGGTGACGGTCCAGGAAGGAAGTGCTGTCATGTGATGTCTGGTTGCCCCAATGCCCACTGCCCACTCCGTGCAGAGTGCACTAGTGTGCAGTTGTGCACTGCCCGATGCCCCTGCCAGTTTGCCACACCATCCACCCACAGGTCCCACACCAGTGTTTTATATTTTATAGAGTCTGCCACTGACTGAGATAGTTTGTTCTGGAAGATTGACCATATTCAGTTTCACAAAAAGTGTCTGTCTAGGGGTTAATTTAACCTGCCCTCAGCCAAAGACTAAAAGTTCCAGACAACTGATGCCAAACTTCATCCCCCTCCCTCTTCCCCCTCCCCTCCCTCTCCCTCCCCTCTCCCCCTCCCCTCCCCCCCTCTCCCTCCTCCCCCTTCTCCCCCTCTCCTTTCTTTCTCTCACTCTCTCTCTCTATCTTCCCCTCTCCCCATCTCTCTCTCCCCCATTTCCTTCTCTCTCTCTCTCTCTCTCCCTCTCTCTCCCCCCCCCATCCTTTCCTTCTGAGAGAAGGGGAGAGAGGGAGAGAGAGAGAAGGAAAGGATGGGGGGGAGAGAGAGAGAGAGAAGGAAATGTGGGAGAGAGAGAGGGAGAGAGAAGGGAGCAAGAGAAGGAAAGATGGAGACTGGAGAGAGAAGTTCTCTCGCTCCTTCTTTCCTTCTCTCGCTCCTTCTTTCCTTCTCGCTCTCCTTTTCTTTTCTTCTCCTTCTTGCCTTCTCTCTCCTCCTTTTTCCTTCTCTCTCTCTCTCCCCTTCCTTCTCTTTCTCTCTCTCCCCTTTCCTTCTCTTTCTCTATCTCCCCTTTCCTTCTCTCTCTCTTTCTCCCTCTCTCCTTTCGTTCTCTCTATCTCTCTCTCCCCTTTTATTCTCTCTCTCTCTCCTTTTCTTCTCTCGCTTTCTCCTTTCCTTCTCTCTCTCTCCTTTCCTTCTCTCTCTCTCCTTTCCTTCTCTCTCTCTCCTTCTTTCCTTCTCTCTCTTTTCCCCCTCCTACCTCTCCCCCACGTCCCCTTCCCCTTCCCCTCTCCCCCCTTACCCTCTCCATCCTCCCCCTTTTCTCTCTCTTCCTTTCTTCCTCTCTCTCTCTTCCTTTCC
>BLSH010031151.1:404236-418116 GCA_018402905.1 Glandirana rugosa | reverse complement strand
AAAAAACCCCCCCCCCTTTACACCAGAGTCCGCACAGAACCCCCCTTACAGAGTCCACACAGAACCCCCCTCTTTACATCAGAGTCCACACAGAACCCCCCTTAAAGTCTGCAGAATTTACATTTACTGTAAGGGGGAGCTCTGTGGAATCCAATGTAAAGGGGAATCCTGATTTAAGGGGGGGACACTGCAGACTCTGGTGTAAGGGGGTTTCTGCTTACCAAAGCCCCCCCTGCATCAGATCCCACAGAGCACCCCTTAAAATTTGTTTTATGCAGTGGGAGACAGGAGACAGGGTGAGATTATGCACCCCAGGATCGAGGCTCAGACACACGCTGTCTGCAGCTTTCCACTTCTGGGTTCAAGCTTCCTGCCTACACATCCCCCGGGGAGTGTGGGAATGGCAAACCCAGGAGTCACAGGAGGGGCGGGAGGAAGAGGAGCAGTCCGTCCACAGAGAGCGGAACTGCCAGCGTCTGCGCTGAGGCTGAGCTGTGTGTGAGAGAGACACACAGCTCAGCCCATGAAGCCGTCACCTTGGAGAAGAAGACACAAGCACAGCCCTTTAGCAGTAGGTGAGTGGCGGCTTACCTCCCACTGTGTGGCCTGGACATCAACAGGCCTTGGAGCGGGCCCTATGGCCAGTCCGGCCCTGCTGCCTCCTATAACAAAGCAAACCTGTATTTTACACATCCAGATTTGCAGAAGGGCAGGCTCTATCCACTTCATTCATCCTCCCTGTGTAAGGCTCAAGACTGGGCAGCCTGGGCATACACACATATAAGCATCCTTTCTCACCTCAGAATAACAGTATTCAAGTCTAACAATTGGTTACTCACGTCACTCATTTACTGAGAGCTGTAATTTGGGAGGTCATGCTGCACCATTCCCAAAAAAGTGGGTTGTTCTAAGGGCCCCAGGGGCAGAAGAGTACACGTGGAAGGTAAGTAATAGCAGCAAAAGGGGCTACTAAGCAGAAAACCTTGTGATTTGCCTTAAATTAGCAAAGTACAGCTTTGCTTTTAGGACTCATGTAAACTGGGCATTTTAAACGCCACTTCTAGAGGTGTCTTGCATTATTTTTTATGCCTCTAAATGCCCCTCAGTGTTAGCCTAGGTGTCCATGCACACATAGGTGTTTACAGGCAGGGGCTTTTGCGGACAGAAATAGACCCACCACCAGCGCATTCAGGAACAGCAGCATTTGGGCATTCATTCATTTCAAAGGCCAGAATAAATTCATATTCTGGCCAATGAAATGAATCCATGCTCAAGCGCTTGACACATTGCATGAGGCCTAAAAGTAATGGTAAATTCAGATTTAACCCCTTCACGCCCACTGTACGCAAATATGCGGCCGGGTGGCCCCACTGGACTGAGCTTTTTTTCTGTGGGGTCGTATATTTGCGTATCTCCCAACACAGAGACCAGGGTCTCACCAAGAGCCACGGCCCCGTTCTAATGACTGGAACGGCCGATTCTGGGTCACCTGATCGCTGTGATAGCCTCTGATTGGCTATCATAGTGATCAGTCACTGTGAAGCCCGCCCCTGTGTTTTTTGTCTCTGTGAATGGATAAGAGATATACTTTTATCATTCTCTGTATTTGCAAAGATAGAAAAAAAAGTGTATGAAGAAAAGAAAATTACAAAAATGTAATTAAATTGTATATAAAATACCTAGATCAAGGTTTGATCTAGACCAGTGTCAGGGTTAGTGTTGTGGTCAAGGTCAGAGGTCAGGGTCAGTATTTTTTAGTCAGGATTTTTTTTTTTCCAGTGTTAGTGTGTTTTAGGTAGAATTAAAAAAAACAAAATGTGCACTTTTGTTTCTGGACTGTATTACGGGTATAAACAACAACTAACATGGTATCACTGCGATTTCAGGAGCAGGAGAATATATTTTGGGTTATTCTTTGGTGGTGGGTTATGGTAGTAAAAAGAATCATACAGTTAAATTTTCAAAAAAATATTTTTTTTTTACTATTTTGGGCCAGTATTCCTTTGATGATAAAAAAAAAAATTAGGAGATATCCATTACCATTTACTACCAAATGAAAGCCTCAATTTGTCCTGCAAATACAAGGTATAATACACCTGGACGCACAAAATAGTTGTGATGATATTTACTGACACATGTCAAAATTGCAATATTGGGCTTAGGCATTAAGATTTGTCTTTACCCTTAGGTGCGAAGAGGTTAAAGAGGCCAAATTATAGATGAGTTTGGTGTTACAATGATTTTTGGAAATGCAGAACGGTAATTTAAAGGAAGGGGTTAACGTGGGTGTGGCGCTGTCATATGAATGTGTGGCTAGTGAACCAAGAAATACTTATAATCTTAACGCAACATAAATGTTCCAAACCAAAAAGTGAATCATCCAGTGATATACTGTAAATAATAGCAGGTGTTATCAGTGTATTTTCATACAAGGAAAAGGAGTCCAAAAGTTTGGGGATAGACTGTTTGTCTGTGGAGGGGGTGAGGGGAAGGTGGAGCAAATGGATATTGGTAGGTGCGTGCTCCCCTCCCAAACCCCACTCACCCACCCTTCTGCTACGGTTGTCCTGAGGATGAGGATGGCTCAGATCCTGGAGAATGCGGCACAGTCCAGTGGGTATCGACGGATCACATGGAAAAGGGAAACTCCAATGTGTAGGATATCATGTAAAAGAGACACGAAGTAGTAGGCACTTACTATGCAAATTGAGAAGTCAGACGCTCAGACCCTGAGATTACGGTAATTCCTTCAAGTAAAACTGGAAGTGCGTAGGACGCTCTCTGGCTCCGCCTTAGGCGTTTCACCATAGAGACGTCATTGGAGGCGGCCTCCGATGACATCTCTATGACGAAATGCGTAAGGGGGAGCCAGAGAGCGTGTCTCTTACATGATATCCTACACATTGTAGTTTCCCTTTTCCATGTGAAGGGTTGGTGAGTGTGGTTTGGGAGGGAAGCACTCACCTACCAATATCCATTTGCTCCACCTTCCCCTCACCCCCTCCACAGACGAACAGTCTATCCCCAAACTTTTGGACTCCTTTTCTTTGTATGAAAATACACTGATAACATCTGCTATTATTTACAGCATATCACTGGATGATTCACCTTTTGGTTTGGAACATTTATGTTGTGTTAAGATTATATGTATTTCTTGGTTCAATAGCCACACATTCATATGACAGCGCCACACCCCCGTTAACCCCTTCCTTTGTTTTCATACCTGGGAGTTCTCAGGCTCTGTGGGGGCAGCAGTCACAGTTATCACTTTGTTTACCTTTTGAATATATAGCAGCGCCATACCACCTTTTTTTATCCTTTTTGAACGGTAATTTAGCCAAACTATTTTGCAAGTTAGTCAGTTAGTACTGCCATGATGAAAGACAGCCATTATAGAAACATTAACATAACATTGCACTTCCAAAAAGCACTTACGGTACTTTCTGGAGGTAGACACCAAGTGCGATGTCTACCTCCAAAAACCTCTGCTTAACCTCAATCTGTTTATTAACTGCTTAAAGAGGATGTAAACCCTCCATATACCCAGTGAAGTGAACAGCCTCAGATGATACCCAGAGATGACACAAACCTCCCTATATAGGTCTTATATGTACTGTATATCTTCCGTCTTCCCTTTGATACACTGTTTAGAAAATGCACATTCTGTTAGATTTTCCGCTTCCTCATTCCTGTCTGGGAGGGGTTGATGGCTAGACGTTGTGAGACACTGTGAGAGACTGTGAGGAAGCTGATTGGAGGAAAGGCACACACCCCCTCCCCACACATGCAGAGCCTGCCTGTGTTTTGTTTAACAGCCTGCTAATCTATTTTTAGGAACCTCCCAAGACTCTAATTCTATGTCCCAACTAACCAGAACCAGTGAGAACTTATCAGGCTGATAACAGAGCTATGGAAGAAGAGATAGCTACAGGACATAGCTATTTGAAGAGAGATAGCAAAACACTACAGGCAGATATGACCAGCTCAAATTTCATGAATTGGGTTTACATCCACTTTAAGGATCGCTCTATAGCACATTTACTGTTACAGGGATGGCCCTCCTGTACAGCATCACATATATATATATGTAGCACCCTGGTCTTAAACAGGGCTGCTCACAAATTTAGTTTGCTAGGTGGTAATTAGCCTGGCTAATTGTTAGGGTGACCCACTGACTTTTGCCCTAAGCCTGAATCTGGTGCATCTCTCTCTTCTGTCAATAGGTGGCACTGCTGACATTTGCATTAGAATGACAAGATCACAGGGAATTCAGGTTATGATTAGACAGTTCAGGTTATGAATAGACATATACTAGCACCCTGGTCTTGAACAGGGATGCTTTTAAATCTACAGTAGATTGCCGAGTGGTAACTAGCCCGGCTAATTGTTAAGGGGTCTCCTGTCTGGGATACTGCTATAGGAGACAGCATTTCTACAAAATACAGTGTGCTGCATCCAGCTTAAAGGCCCTCTACCTGTATAGCTGTCTGCCTATTACTATTTTTGGTCTGCGGAGTCTGACAATTGCTTTTGCATCTGCCTAAGGGTGTCCTGGTCGTAAAACCTCTCTTCCTCAGTTGTTGTTAAGAGACAATAAAATCACTTTTGTTGCATTCAAAAAGTGACTGGCACCCATGTTTCCAACTTGCATTACATCCACCATGCCCAGTAACCTGCACCCTGAAGAGGAATGTCAGCTGCCCCTGACTCAGGTCACCCCTAGGCCTCTGGAGGTCGGGGGCATCGCTACATATACGTTCTGCACTTCCACCTGGGATTGCATGCACCCCACCGGCCCACTCCTTCTGTGATTACTCACAGCAGAAGCTGTTCCATTGGCACCCACTGATCATTAGGTAGAGAGGAAGAACTGTGATCTGCCTATGTAAACAAGGCAGATCTCCGTTCTGACAGAGGGGAAGGGATGGATTTTGTGTCCCTGCAAAGCAGGAAATACAATCTACAACTTCCCTGAGTAAAAGCAGCACACATAGTATAGTACAACACAGTGGCGGCTGGTGCTCCATTTTTTTTGTGGGGGGGCGGCAAACAGCCCACCCACTCACCCACCTTCACCCACCCCATCCATGTAACAAGCGTTTTCCCTGGCTTCTCCTCCCGGTGAATCCGGTCGCTTCTCTTCCCGGCCAATCCAGTCTTAGGGCCTGCTTCCTGTCCTGATTGGCCAGGAGGAGAAGCAGGAAGACAATAACAAATGTTGATTCCCTAATGTCACAAGTGGGTGGGCTTGGGTGCTCTGCACCCTGAGCCCAACCTTTCTAAAGCCAATTAGAGCCCCAGGCACTAATCGTGTGCTTCAAAAAGAAAAAAAAACCCTTAGAAATCCATGCGTCTGGTGGCCCGCATGGAGATTAGGGGCCGTGGCATAGAGATTAGGGGGGTGGCACGCCTGCGGCCCTTGTGGACCGACCACCGCTGGTAAAACACTGCCTAGGCACACAGTTAACCCTTTGATCGCTCTAGATGTTTAACCTCTTCCCACCCATCATTCCTACAGTGACAGTGCATATTTTGAGCACTGATCACTGTGTTAGCGTGATTGGTTCCCACAAAGTATCAAAAGTGTCAGTTAGTGTCCGACTTTCCGCCTCAAAATTGCAGTCCCACCCGCTGATTGCCATCATTACCAGTTTAAAATATAAATAAATAAAAATTCCAGTAAGCATCCCATAGTTTGTGGACACTATAACTTTTGCACAAACCAATCAATATATGTTTATTGGGGTTTCTTTTTTTTAGCAAAAATATGACGCTGAATACATATTGGCCTAAATTTATGAAGAAACTTGATTTTTTCAGTTGTTTTATAGCACAAAGTAAAAAATATTGGGTTTTTTAAAAAAATTGACAGTGTTTTTTTTTGTTATAGCGCAAAAAATTTAAAAAAAATTGTAGTGGTGATTAAATACCACCAAAAGAAAGCTCAATTTATGGGGGAAAAAAAATCTTTAAATTTTATTTTAGTGCAGCGTCGCATGACCACGCAATTGTCAGTGCCATATCGCAAAAAAAGGGCAAGTGTGCATCCTTGTTTATTCTATGTATTCAAATTAAAACTTCTGGTCCTTGGAAATTCACAAGCATTTATCTACCAGTTACTAAACCTTTTGCTTCATCTGCGGGAGTTGCAGTTTCAAACCTGTGTATTTTTTAAAAGGCATGTACATCTAATGAGCCAGAGGGACTTCAATCTGCTTCTTTCCTAAAAAATGAATGGATTTGAGATTATGAACTCAGTTTTATATTTAGACACTTTTATATATGGGTGAAAGATCTTGTTTTTCCAACATTCAAGAATCATCCTGGGCTATGACAGCATTAAGTAGGTTACAGTATATCAGCAAATGAAAAAAAGCTCTCTTGGGAGATTTCTAAGAATTAACAAGACTAACAAGATAAACAAGTGTAACAAGCATCTTTCACTGTTTGCATGGCTTCTATATCAATCAAACATCAAGCTCATTTCTTTCTAGCCTTGCCGCCTGCGGTGATACAATGTAGCCCAAACAAGTAAAGAATGGGAAACAAATACATTATTTTCCTGAAGCTCTATTTTCGTGGGTCGCCCTATTTTTTAAGGCTGAATAATAAGAACTTTTCTTTAGCCCAGTTATTTACCTTGCCCTCCACATTTTCCCAAAGAGAGCAAATCAAATGGCCCAGCCAGTAGCTCAGATTCACGAAATGCTCAAACTTTCAAGCAAAGATTCAGAACTCTGTAATTTTAAGACTGTGACTCTTTTTAAGCAGTTCGGCTCCAGAGCAATGTTTTTAAATTTTTCGCATATAGTATATGTAAAAATCTTTTGGCAATACAATTAATTAAACCCACAGAACATTATATATTTTCTGAAAGCAGAGGCCATGTAGAATAAAAAGGTGATAGTTGTAAATGTTTGTTTCGCATGATATTTGCAGAACTGATTATTTAACGCAAATATTCAGGGAAAAATATAATAAAATTAATTTTAGTGCAAAACCATACCATATAATACCAATTTTTGGTTAAAATATAAAAGATGAGGTTGCATCAAGTAAATACATACCAAAGATTCCATGTCTTAAAATTGTGTGCGCCTGCGATATCGCTAAGAACTATGGTGCCCAAAAATCCCCATAGGTGACGCTTTAAAAGCCTTTACACAGGGGGGCGTGACCGGAAGCCGACCTTAATGGAAGCCTAGTACCTCAGCTCCCACTCAGCCCACGACTAATAGGAGCCTTTGGGGACCTAAACCTCCCACTACATGGGCAAATTTAGAAGGGTTAGATCCGCTAAAGCCCAGGGAATGTCTCAGCCACTGCCAGGCTCCACCACCAGCCTCTGAGCCTACTTCTCCTCGACCGACATGCCGCCGGACGGCCTGGACAAAATGGCACCCAGTGCTCCAGCAACCCGATCCTGCGCCCTCCACCGTCTCTCTTCTTTCTATGATGAGCTGAATCAGCCTGTCACAGGATTTCTCCTGCTGGGTCCAGGGAACGGATGCCTACATCTGCACGCAGGAGTGGTGAGTTTGTCTCCCCACGCTGCCTCCCCTGAGCTGGCACTATGTGACGAGTGGGCTGTACCTCCTGCCCAGGCCTCAATGGCACTCTCATACACCCAGTGCATGGATGACTTTCCGCGCCTGATGCAAACATCCTCAGACCATGGCATCCACACAACAAGTCCTGGCCCACACTCCCCCTCGGACCGCTCCACGGACTCTCCTCTCCCTCTGAACCCACACCCCCTGGTCTTTCCTGGACCGGTTCCTAATCCAGTAAGGCCTGGAGCCTTCTCACAGGCCTCTGTATCTGCCCATGCCTCTCCTAAGACACAAAGGCTGCCCAGATCCTGGGACCCCAGCTCATCCAGAGATACAAAGGGGACTCATCAGACATATGCCCAAGCTTGCACATCATCAGCAATGCCCCAACCGAATAAGAGGCCTCATTCACATGCCTCCCCCTTGGTGCACGCTCAGGCCTGGTATGAACTGTGGGATTCCCCCAGCCCTCCACATCACAACTCCAATCCAAACTTCAGGAGGTCCTGCTACTGCAACCCCCTTCCTCCCGGCCACATCCACAGCAATTGGCTACCCCCCCTCCTGCAACAGCTACCTCAATCGTGGCACTTATATTTCCAATTTCTTCCTACTAAAGATGACTTTAAACTATTGCTGGAAAATGTTAAATCCACTTGCCGCAAGGAAATTCAAGCTATCTACTCAGATCTTAAACACCTTGCTGACAGAGAGGAGATGGCGGAGGAAGAAATTCAAGAAACAAAGCTTGCAGTCCATCGCACTCAAACCCAAGCTTCTGTACTTCATCTCCTTCTAAGAGACATGCAGCGCCATGTTGAGGATTTAGACAACAGGGGACGCAGGAACAACATCTGTGTGAGAGGCATCCTGGAACCCGAGGGAGCTGAAGACCTGCAAACTACCTTACAGGCTCTGTTTAATAATCTGCTAGGGGAACCCCCCTCCAAGCATATTGAGATAGGCCGAGCCCACTGAGCTCACGTCCTAAGGGCTCCACATACAAACCATGAGACGTCATCTGCAGGGTTCACTCCTACCCCCTGGAAGAGGACATTATGAGGAAAGGTAGATCTCTCTGAAAGGTGGTCTTCTAGGACACCCAAGTCCAGCTGTTTCCAGACCTCTCCTGGATCACTCTCCAAAAATGCAGACTTCTTAAACCCCTACTGCGTTACCTGCTAGATGCTGAAATCATCTATCCCTCGGGGTTCCCCTTCAGCCTTACTGCGACCCATCAAGGAAAGACTGCAGTGCTCTGCTACCCAGAAGATATTACCACTTTCTGCAATGTCTTGGAGATACCTGTCCCCCAACTCTTGGACTGGGACCTCATATCTACACCCTCACCGCCACCAACAGTGTGGCTCAGAGCTTCTCCACCCAAACGCACTAGGGGTCCTGATTCACCTCGAAAGTCCACCAAGCAAAGAAATGGATGAGTATATCGGGTAATAATTATCCATTGCCTGTTTTTTCCTTTTTGCCCCAGGAACATTTCCTTGTTGAGGTTTATCCTTTCATAAACAAACTACATTATGGCCCCATATGTCCAAATCTGGCTCCTTAGCTTACTACCTTTTCACCCTATCCCTATAGTATGGGCTGTGTGGTCAGAGTCCTGATTACGATCGGCTCTTCCACCCCCTGCCCCCCAGGATTTATTTTCCTTTTTTTGTTGGACTATTTTACTTTTTTGTGTCCCTCTGATTCCCTAGGTATCAGGAGGACGATTTGGAATTTCAATAGTTTTGCAACTAGTTGTTCTTGCCATAACAGGTTTACTATGTATGATGCAATGTTTTTGTCTCTAGTTGCTTTAACCTTCTGTTTCTTTTCCAGGTTTTTCCCTTTCTTTTCCTTCCTCTTCTTGGTCCATTCCGTGGTCATTTCTGTTTGTCTTGTTACCCTCCCAGAGAATTAGTCCTCCACGGGACGCGGCTGGCCTCCCATCGGTCAAGATAAGTACTGCTCTCCCATACTTCACTGCCCACCATGGCTAAGATTTTGTCTCTGAATGTCCATGGCCTAAACGCCATCAGAAAGTGACGTTTGGCACTTGGGAAGTTTAGGCAATCAGGGGCTGATGTCTTCCTAGTCCAAGAGACTCACTTTGACAAAAGGGGCTCCTTCACATTCGCATCCAGGTATTACCCCAGAGCCTATGTGGCCTCTAACTCCCCGCAAACAGGCCGGGGTAGCTATCCTCTTCAAATAAGATTCCCTATTCATATGCTCAGATGCCTACACTGACCCACAGGGTTATTTCATAATTCTCCATGGCCACTGGCAAATGCAGGCAGTTACCTTTTGTGTTCTCTATGCCCCAAGTGTCCGACAACTTGACTTTCTAACTAGAGTCTTCTCTCGCCTCTTTCGCTCTGACCATGTGTACCTGATTATAGGGGGTGAATTTAACCTCACCTATTCCTCTGCTTTCGACCATTTGGCTGTGGGCTCCCGAGAGGTACAGTCCCGAGCCCTCAGAGATTCAAAGCTGTTCCGCCAACTAACTAGGCATTATAGGTAAACTAATTTAAGAAGAAATGGACTTTAACGGCATACTGGGTAAAAGATAAATGTATAAACTTTATTCATTGCAAATTGGCATCCAGGTGCCCCAAATAGACATAAGACATCTAAAATTACTTAATTAAAAGTGTATATATCTCATACATCATGAATGTTACAAATAGAGCCCCTGATAGGGTCAAAAAATGGGATCCCCTATGGGTACCGACCATAAAGGTCAAAGGTAACCACGAGGATCATCCATAAGATACTACAGATTGCTGGGACAAATATATCAAACAGACGCAACCCAATACCCATAATATCTCAATACATGAACATGCAAGAACTAGTAAGAAATAGACATAGGGTTAAATCTGGTTACGCTGATGTGAATCCCAACAGAATCTGTAGAGACGGTTTCCTGCTTGCTCAACTAGTTTCGCGCTTGTATAAACTGCGCTTCATCTGGAGCTGGAAAGAATATCAGTCTAATAAAAGACAAGAACATACATATAAGAATAAGACAAATATACAGAGTATAGTCTGCTATTGCATAATAACAAACAACATGTTGCAACAAATATATGCAAAGTGACGATCACTTACATGGTATGATATATACCCAAATGTTGTACAACAACATTGGTGGATTCCCCCTGGGTACAATGGGGCCACCCTAGGCCTTATGGGAGGCCCCCTGGAATATCCAGATCCCCCTCTGTCCAGCCTCACACCCCAGCGAATGCCCACAGCCGCACCAGGCAGATATATATATATATATATATATATATATATATATATATTCCAAAGAAATCTTCCAAAGAGGATCAATATCTTCAAACAGGTATGTATAATAATGTCTTCAAAGATCGGGGGATTTATGAAATCGATCCCTGTTGGGGGTTGCAGTGTTTTGGACTTCTCAAGAAATATAGATTGAGAACGGTGGCCTAGAGAGGGAGATCTTTTGGATCCCCACTTGTCTATGGCCACCAGGCTTACTCTCTATTTCCAGCTGTGTATTAATCTTATCAAATTATAACTTTTATTTTTATTTTTATATTGTTAATTGGTGGTCTGATTGTCTCTCGGTATGGGTTAGGCTTTGGTTGTTATCCCTCATGCTGTGGTTCTGTCCTGTTTTGAGCCCCTATTTGTGGCACCATTGGTTTGGCATACCACATACAGTGGCAACATACATGGTATGTGGTTTTTCTGATATGTAGGGATTAATTCCCACAGCAGAGACTGAGCTTAGTGATCTCATTACTCAGTCTGTAAGTACATTAATATATTATGTCTAATTTATTTATACGTATCTTCTTTTCTTATATTATTAGTTGTCTTCAGCATTGGTGGTTCTATCCCCCTTTGGGCATTCATTAACATCTTCTACTAGGTTCCCCTCTATTTCCGGCGTCATGCTCCTTGGGAGCCCGGGGCCAGCGCTATTGGGCAGCTATGCGGCTGAAAGCGCCGCTGGTGCCCGCCCTGTCCTTGGTCCCTAGGGATCCTTGCTGGGGATCGGGTGCTGCAGCGTGGGAGCTTGCCACCAGGGGGAGCCCTCTACCACTGCAGTGCACGGACCGTCCCTTTCCTGTCCTCTGGGCTGATGAGTGTCAGATTTTTCTGGCGCTCCGGCCACCGGGGGGCGGGATTTGAGGCGGTTCCGCGCATGTGCGATGGATCAGCCGGGTTGATGACGTCACATGCCGCCGCCGGGCGGCGTGTTTTGGCAGACGCCATCAATTGGGACCTTGTGTGTCTCATATAAGACGCACTTGCAGCAACCATGAAGCAGGTTGGTGGCTTATACAGGTCTTCGGGGATATGCCCCTTTTTTCACGTATCTAGACATCCGGTAAGCAGTGTACTGGGCGGCTTGTCCGCTCTGTATAGATCTATTTATACGAATAGCCTCTTTGATGCACAATCTGGTTAACCCAGCATTGATATTGGTATCTTTCTTTACATAGTTTATAGGATCTGGACCCGACATTGAGTACGTTCGACTCGTGCTCCGTGAGGTCTCTATCATGGCAGTATATCCTTGCTGTTCACCATAGCTGCTCCATTAAGGTCATATCCCCCGATCTTTGAAGACATTATTATACATACCTGTTTGAAGATATTGATCCTCTTTGGAAGATTTCTTTGGAATATATTCCGCACAGGTATTCATGGATCATTAATATGTATGCAAATACATTTAGTGTACTGGCCATAGTAGATCTGACCTATGATATATACATTGTTTTTGATATATATATATATATATTTTTTTTTTTTTGTACCATACACAGGCCCCCATATCTGCCTGGTGCGGCTGTGGGGGTTCACTGGGGCGTGAGGCTGGTCAGAGGAGGATCTGGATATTCCAGGGGGCCTCCCATTAGGCCTAGGGCAGCCCCATTGTACCCAGGGGGAATCCACGAACGCTGTTGTACAACATTTGGGTATATATCATACCATGTAAGTGATCGTTACTTTGCATATATTTGTTGCAACATGTTGTTTGTTATTATGCAATAGCAGACTATACTCTGTATATTTGTCTTATTCTTATATGTATGTTCTTGTCTTTTATTAGACTGATATTCTTTCCAGCTCCAGATGAAGCGCAGTTTATACAAGTGCGAAACTAGTTGAGCAAGCAGGAAACCGTCTCTACAGATTCTGTTGGGATTCACATCAGCGTAACCAGATTTAACCCTATGTCTATTTCTTACTAGTTCTTGCATGTTCATGTATTGAGATATTATGGGTATTGGGTTGCGTCTTTTAACAAGATACAGTGGGTGTGGCGCTGCCTCAGTGGAAAAATATGAGAATTTATGCGTGAATATATATGATAAATTATGTATGAATAAATATCAATGCGTAAATCGATAAAATATAGTAATTCAATCGATCAATAATAAATATCAACAATTAGTAAAACCAGCATATGACCAAAATTATAAACAGTGGTGCAAGGAACATGTACAATAATTAGTGGATAAAGTCCAGCAAAGACATGGTGTGGGGGAGTGAGGAGACAGGAAACGATCATGCTCCCCTCCTACAAACACCCCTCTCACCTCTCACATAAGTTCCCTAAAAATTTGTAATTCCTTTCCTGGGACTGATGCAGTAATGTCTGGTCTCGGTCCCCTGCTAAGGGTCCTGGTACCAGCTGCGATCCTCCGTGGGGTATGAGCGCCCCAATCCCAGGGTTATCTCCGCGATATCCAAATCACCAAATTTCTCGTACCCCCGTCCGGGGTCCTGGTACCAATCAATGCAAGAAAAATATAAACAGCAATTCAGTTTTAGGAGTATCAGTAGTGTGACACCAGGTAGTATACACTTACAGTATGGTAAGAGAAGTCAGACTCGCCAAGGAACTTCCGTGCGTTCCACTCAGACAACCGACCGGAAGTGTGTCACATGCTCATACCCCACGGAGGATCGCAGCTGGTACCAGGACCCTTAGCAGGGGACCGAGACCAGACATTACTGCATCAGTCCCAGGAAAGGAATTACACATTTTTAGGGAACTTATGTGAGAGGTGAGAGGGGTGTTTGTAGGAGGCGAGCATGATCGTTTCCTGTATCCTCACTCCCCCACACCATGTCTTTGCTGGACTTTATCCACTAATTATTGTACATGTTCCTTGCACCACTGTTTATAATTTTGGTCATATGCTGGTTTTACTAATCGTTGATATTTATTATTGATCGATTGAATTACTATATTTTATCGATTTACGCATTGATATTTATTCATACATAATTTATCATATATATTCACGCATAAATTCTCATATTTTT
>BLSH010031151.1:389822-400869 GCA_018402905.1 Glandirana rugosa | reverse complement strand
ATCTATAACATCTCATCCTGCATTACAGAACGATCTGATTACTGAATGATCTCTCATCCTGCATTACAGAACGATCTGATTACAGAACGATCTCTCATCCTGCATTACAGAATGATCTGATTAAAGAACGATCTGATACTGGACTAGGTAGAGATTACTACTGCTTTGAAGGACAGATTGCAGATGTAATAATATCTCCCATTTTTCTTCCTTTTGCAGCCCTCTAGCACTTTCCAGTACTTTTTTACAGTCATTTTTGTGCTGAAAAGTTCGGGTCCCCATTGACTTCAATGGGGTTTGGGGTCCGGGGTAAAGTTCGGATAACGTTCGGTACCGAACCAGAACGTTTCCGCAAAGTTTGGCCGAACCCGAACATCCAGGTGTTCGCTCAAATCTAGTAGTGACTCTACAGCTCTCATCTCCACCAGTTTTTTTTTTTTTTTTAATCCCTTTATTATAACTAAATAGAGTGAAAAAGGAAAAGAAATGTAAGTAGAAGAAGAAAGCAGAAAAAGCTGTAGCGAGAGTACGAGGGGGCTGGGGGGGGGGGGGGTGGAAGGGACTGGGTAAATATGGATATCTAGGAGCTTCTGAGGTCTACCTGTTTTATGGACCCATTTACCCCTTACCAAGCATAATCGGCAGATCTGGATGGTACGCTATTAGTTCAAGCAGTTGTGACATCCTCGAATAGGGCACGGCCCTCATCAGAAAGGATAAAAAGGTTCCACAAAGTCCAGGTATTGGAGTAATTTTCCTGTTGATGTCCGGAGGTTAGGACGATGTCTTCTAATTTATCTCCTCTACTTTTCTAAGCCAGAGGTTAATAGAAGGAGGCTGTGGAGATTTCCATTTTAGAGGTATACACATTTTGGCAGCGTCATGAAGGTGTCGTATAATTGACTTCTTATAACATTTTCCGGAGTATCTGATGCATGGAGTAGAAAAAATGCCGGATCGTGGGGGATTTCTCTGTCTGTGAATTTTTGTATGGTATGTTGGATCTCCTACCAAAAGTTTAGGGCAGGACCAAAAAATGTGAAGCAATGTCCCCCGTTCCTCCTGACATCACCAACATCTGTCGGATGTTGAGGGAAAGAAACTATTTAATCGTTGGTGTATAGTACCACCGCGACAGAATTTTAAAGTTAGTTTCTTGGATCTTGGTACAAATGGAAGACTTGTGTGTGAATGATAGGATGTTACGGCATTTTGGAGGACTGAAGGTGCAATTCAGGTCTTGCTCCCATGCTAACAAACTGGGCAATTGATAGTCTTCGGGAGGGGTAATCAGCAGATTATACGCTATTGAGAGGGTATGTGGAAGTACGCCTACTTCAGAGCAGAGCTCTTCGAGAGTGGTGAGGAGTTGTCGGAAATGTATGGGGGTTGGTAGCGATGTTAAGAAATGTCGGCGTTGGCGTGCTCTTCAGAAATCTAAGTGGAAGGGGCCTGAGGGGTCCATAAGATTCAATATTGATGGCCATGTCTCTGTAACTAGGAAGTGCAATGCTTGGAACTTCCTTAAGTCTGATAGGATATGAAAGGTCCCTTCGCTACATCCTGCAGCAAACGACGGGTTTCCCAAAATAGGGAACAAGGGAGATGCCGCGCGGGAGAGTTGTGTTGTAGAGAAGAGGTAAGAGCAAAGGCGCGTAGTAGTGCCGATAAGGGGGTGGCGTGTCAAGTCCCTATGCAGTGAAGGATTTTTGTGTCACTGTGGCGACACCAGTCAATGAGCCTATTTATATGGGTGGCATGATAGTACGTGCGAAGGTCCGGCAGAGAGAGTCCACCATGTTGTTTGGGCATGGAAAGTACTTTCCTGTGGAGTCGAGGCCGCTTATGTGCCCAAACAAAATCTATAAGTATGGACTGAGCTTGTTTAAAATAACTGGTGGGGATTGCAATCGGTAGGGTTTGAAAAAGATACAGGAATTTGGGGAGGATACTCATCTTGATAATCTTACAGCGGCCAAACCATGAATGAAGACCTGTATTCCATGTAGTCAGCAGATTTCTAACTGTTTTCAAGAGTGGGCGGAAGTTTAGTTCAAAGAGGTTTGTACGTTTCGGAGGGATAGATGTCCCAAGGTATTTTATAGCGGAGTCAGTCCACTTCAATGTAAAATGTGACCTAAGTCGCCCGAGAAGTTGTGAGGGTATCCCAACTCCCATGGCTTCTGATTTGGTGAAATTAATTTTCAGATTTGATAGGGCACCATATGTGTCAAATTCCCTTCATAGATTAGGCAGGGAAATGAAAGGGTTGGTTAGGGAGAATAGCATATCGTCAGCATAGGCTGAAATTTTATATTGGGAATTTCCCATGATTATATCGATGATATCGGGGTTCAGGCGTATCTTACATAGGAACGGCTCCAAAGATAAAGCAAATAAAAGGGGTGAGAGAGGACAGCCTTGTCTGATTCCGTTGGTAATTGTCAGAGGTTCCGATAGGACACCGTTCACTCTGACCCTGGCTGTAGGGGACGAATAGATGGAGGAGATCCAATTTATCATGGTGTGTCCTAAACCAATGTGTTTCAAAACAGAAAACATGAAGGGCCATTGTACCCAGTCAAATGCCTTCTCGGCATCCGTGCTCAAGAAGACACATGGGGTATTGGTGGTATTGGCTACATGGAGTATGTTGAGAACTTTTATGGTGTTGTCCCTAGCTTCTCTAGAGGGGATGAATCCAACCTGATCCAGGTGGGGAAGATGTTGCTACAGTCTAGTGGCGATAATTTTGGTAAATAGTTTGAGGTCAATATTTAGGAGGGATATGGGTCGATAACTACCGCATATAGAGGGGTCTTTGCCTTCCTTCCTTACTGAGATATGGGCCTGGAGTGTTGCATTATGGAAAGCCGCGCTGGATCCTAACCTATTAAACAGTTTGAGCAAGTGCTGGCCAAGTGCGGGCATCAAGGTTTTGTAGTGTTGAATCGTGAGACCATCAGGTCCCTGTGCTTTCCCTGGTTTGGTAGTGTTTACTGCATTTTGTAGCTCAGGCAGAGTGATGGGGTCATCCAGGGTCTCTCTTATTTCTGTCGGTAATTGAGGGATTTGTGAGGATTCAATGTAATTCATTATATTGTCTTAGAGTCATAGAAGGAATGGAATTCTCTGGCGATATGCTTAGGTAGGATGTTTTTTTGCCCCGTGGAGGAGGTGATGTGTGGTATGTATGATGCTAATCTTTGTGTTCGTAAGGATTGGGCCAACATTCTACCGCATATTGCCCAATTCATACGATAGTTTACGGCAGACCTGAATCTCTGCTTTAGCTTTGAAATGTAAGAGGTGGGTAATTTGTTTGCGCAGGGTTAGAAGCTCCCCTTCCAGGGATTGGGATGGGGCATGTTTATGTTGACCTTCTACTACATGTAAGTCTTGCAAAAGGGATGTCAATTGCAATGTACATTGTCTTTTAATGTGGGCTCCATGTTTGATAAGCACACCGCGTATCACCGCCTTGTGTGCCTCCCAAACAACACCTTGATTGCAGTCATCTGTGTCATTAGTCAAAAAGTAATGGGTTAGCTCATTGGTTAACATCTGTTAAGACTTCTTGGTCTTGAAAAAGGCTTGCATTCAGCCTCCACGTCCTGGTTTTGTTTGTGGGTATCTCAGTAAGGACGTAAGACAACACTCAACACAACATCGGGGCATGATCTGACCATGTTATAGAGCCTATGGAGGTTTCCCGTATCGCGTGTAGTTGGGTGCGTGGGACAAGGAAGTAGTCTATTCGTGAGTAGCCCTTGTGGGGAGAAGAGTAAAACGTATAATTCCGTTTGCCCGAATGAAGAAGACGCCATACATCATAGTTGTGCTATGTGGAGAGACTTTGAGATATGTTTACGCGTACTGGGAGCGATCGAGGAGGAACCAGAGGAGGTGTCTTCAGGAGGAATCAGGGGGACATTAAAGTCACCTCCGAGAATGAGCTGGCCCTCGGAAAACTCGAGCAGCTTATCAATATGGTGACTGATAAAGAGATCTTGTTGACTGTTGGGAAAGTAAAATGTTGCTAGTGTTATCTTGACGCCCCCAATCGTGCCTTTCACAAACAAGTATCGACCTTCTGGGTCTGTCATACAATCTAAGCATGTCCACGGCACTCTCCTAGAGATCAATATAGAGACTCCTCTCACCTTAGACACCGGGTAAGTCGAATGGTATGTCACAGGGAAGTTTCTGTTTTTAAGGATGGGCAATTTGTCATCCCTAAAGTGGGTCTCCTGTATAAAAGCGACATCTGCACGGTGACATAGCAGGTCACGTAGTAACATCCGTCGCTTTTCAGGTATATTCAATCCTTTCGCATTAATGGAAATAATTCTGATTGTATCCATATTGAGGGAGAATGGGGTGAGGAAAGGAAGAGGGGAGGGAAATAAGGGAAGGGAAAGAAAGGGTAGTAGGGGAGGGATAGACAAAAAGGAAACAGACAGATATTAAACAGAAAATAGAGTAGAGAAAGAACAAGAAAAAGGAGAACAAAGTAGAGTAGCAGTCAAAGAGAGGCAGCAATAGAAAGCTTAGTGGGCACCAACAGGTAAGGAGAAGCGGCCTCCTAAGCACTAAGTTAGTAGCGGAGCGCTACTAGACGCTCACCAGTAAAAACTAGACTGGCAGTTGAGCGCAGACCTATTGTGGGAGAGTGGGTAGAAATGGCCGACGAGAGAGCCCCCCGTCAACCCCACCCATCCCGGCATTAAGTATCTGAAAAGAAGAAAAAGGTTAACACCGGACATATACAAACAAAAACCAACAGAACATAATTGTTGTTCAAACAACCCACAGAGCTCCATTGAGCAACTTTCTCCCGGTGGGACCACCAGACTGGTTTTCGGGGGGTCCATAGGGGGATAAATAGGACCCTCTGAGTTTTGCACATTTCCTACAGGAAGCCCAAGGACCACAACTGTGGACCATCTAACAAATGAACCTCTGCATCACAGCTTCTCCCCAAGTGTCTTCTGTCCTCATGGTGAGGTAATCGTTTTGAGTACCCTGAGCAGAGGTCTGTGTTCTTGACAACAATGGCTACTAGTAGTCCTTCCCACCACGCAAAACATATCTGTGAGGGGTTTAGCCCACCCCTTGAGGTAGTAGCTCTAAATTATCAAAGGTATGTAAAGGTTGTCCCTTCTTGTTTCGGGTAGAGGACATCAAAGCAGAAAGGAGCGGGTATGCAGGCATCCAATCTAGCCCTTGGAGTTGCTCATAAACAGTACCTGAACATGTAGAGGAAATCCCAATGTGGAGGGAGACCCATGGACATACTCATGTCTGGGTATTAAACATTAGGACACATGGTTGTTCCAGAGACATGAGGCTTGTGTGCGCACTGCAGGAGCTCACCAAGCAGGAGGCAGGGTATCGTGTAAAGATCATGCACCTTCATGAGCATTTGTCAGCGCTGTGTAGTGTCCTAGTAAAGAGTACACTGACATAATACCTTATCTCAAAGAGTGGTTGGTGGTGTTAGGGTACCCACTCACCTCCACATGGTCAAGGTGGAGTAAGCGTTCCTACATCTCTATTCCCGGTTGTTCATGGAGGTCTAGGAGAGGGGGAGGGGGGAGGGAAGGGGAGAGCGGCGCAAGGGCCGCATACATTGTCAGCCTGAATCATGGGAGTGAGAAGGTAATCTGGCAGGGCATACCACAGTTATAATTTAGACTGGCGCTTCATTCACTGTATCTAATGTTGCTGATGGTAGTCCATTATAGTTAAAGCGCTCGTATCCATAGACTAGATTCTGATCCCAGGGGGACCCCAACACAGTCTTACTATCTCATTAAACTAAAGAAGAGAAAAAGTTTGGCTGTCCGTCTAGGAGCAATGGCAGTAGCTAGGGTGACAAGGTGGTCATAGGAGCTCCAGACCCATGGAGAGGAAGGGGCACCCATATTGATAGGAGTCCAGAGGGGTCCTAGGGGAGGTTACGTAAGGGGTTACTAGCTTTTGAGCGCATAGGGGTCTCTGTAGTAAAAACACCCCCCTTAGGACTCACGTGAACATTCCTGGGATTGATTGCGGGGTCTTCTTCTGATCCTCTGCGGATAGGATTGTGGCAGATCGCGGTCCCAGAAGGAGTCAGAGTGGGTCCCTGGGCATGGGAGAAGCATGAGCCAGTTAGGGACTGGGATAGGCTCCGCGCCTAGAAAAGAGAACAGCTCCGGCAGCTCCCTTGAAGTACAGAGGGTGAAAGACGATGCCGTGTTCCGAAAGCTGACCTCTAGTGGGTAGCCCCAATGGTAGGTACATCCACGCTGTCTTGCCAGTTCCAGGATTGGTGGCAACAAAGCTCCGCTTTGCAAGGTGGCTCGTGACAGATCAGGGAGAATCCTCACAGTAGCCCCATCAAAGTCCACTGCCCCGTGCTCCCATGCTTTACGGAGGATGGTCTCCTTGTGCACATAACGGTGCAGTCTGCAGATTACATCCCGTGGTCTGTTCGGGTCGGTTGATCTGGGGCCGAGGGCTCTATCTATTCTATCAAACTCCATGGCTGGTGGTGAGGGCTCCAGAGCGCAGTGGAAGATGGCAGTGACAGTCTCCACCAGATCTTCTGGACCTGTGGCCTCCGGGATGCCACGGATCCGCAGGTTATTACGGCGGCTCCGGTCCTCCAGGTCCTCGATTTGTAGCTGGAGTGTTACCGCCACGTCCATTTGAGAGTCCCGGGAGCCTTCCAGTGCTGCCACCCTTTGCTCCATACCGGCCAGGGATGACTCTCCCGTGGTCACTCTGGCTGCAATGACTTGTACGTCGTCCCTCACTTCCTGTAGATCCCGGTGGTGCAATTCTTTCAGCCGGAGAATAAGCGCCTCAATATCCGACTTCATCGGGAGAGCTTGTAACATGGACCGTATGTCCTGGTCCAGGTGCTGTTCCCCTGAGTACTGTGGGGAAGCCGAACGGTGGGAAGCAACTGCATTGGTGTGTCGGATAAGGAGTCTGATCCCTGGATAGAGTCTGGTGGGAGAAGCCGGAGCTTCCCGTGTGGTGCCACGTGGTGCTGCCATCCTTGCGTCCGAGGGAGTGTCTCTGCAGCCTGGTAAAAAATGTGTGTAGCTCGCCCTACAGGGTGTTAGATTGAGACCTCCGGGTAGATGAGTGTGTCTTGTGTCGTTTGGCCGATAACATGCCTGGGTGTGATGACTGAAAAGGCCGGGGAGAGTTAGGGAAGGCCGGGAGCCCACAAAAGATGCGCCCTCACACAGCCATGTCCAGGCCATGCTCCCACTTTTTTTAATTTTAATGCAAAAAAACACAATACATAAAACAATCATTTGAGAAAGTATAAAAGATGATGTTACGCCGAGTAAATAGATACTAAACATGTCACGCTTTAAAATTGCATACGCCCATGTAATGGTGACAAACAATGTAAATGTTACTATCCATAGCCTTTACAAGTTACTACTTTAGAGTTACACAGGAGGTCTGCCACTGGAATTACTGCCCACGATCTGACGTTTTTGGTGATACCTCACATGTGTGGAATGATCTCTGTTGATTCTCTCGCTGAATCGACATGTGCGGGACGGGAGCATCTAATATTTGTTTTTTAATTCTTTATTTATTTTTATTTTTACACTGTTGTTTTACATTTTTCTATCACTTTTTGTGCTGTCACATGGAATGTAAACATCTCTTGTGACAGCAAAAACATGATTTAATTTAATATTAGCTGTAAACAACAAGCTCATATTGGAAATGTAAAAACACTTAACTTTAAGGCCTCATACGGCGTCTGAAAAAAAATAAGCAAAACGTCGGGTCCGACGTTTTGAAAAACTCTGCATTTTTTTCAGCGTTTTGCATCGGCGCTATTGAGCGTTAGTGAGCGTCGGCATGAATAGGAGTTTTTTAAAAAAAAAAAATCAGTCCTCTGCTATTTTTCAACCTAAAAACATCAGCGTCAAAAAACGCCGGTTAACGCCGGTACGGCGTTAGTGAGCGTTTTGCCGATTGGCGTCAAAAGTCGCCAAAACGCTACAGCCTCAGAACGCACTGGTCCTGCGTTCTAGAAACAGCTCATTAACGCCGACGCCCTCTACTGCTCAAAAACACCAGCGTTTTTAGAGGGCCATTGAATAACATGAAGAGCTGCATAAAAACGCCCAAAAACGCCGGCGTCAAAAAACGCCTGTGTGTTTGAGGCCTAAGAGAGCAAAGGGCTGCTCTCCAAGACTTATGCTGGCCATACACAATACGAAAAATCGGCCGAACCCATTTTCGAAAAACAAACAATCGGCTGTGAGAGCAAATGACCATCAGGTAATGACCGATAAATCGTTCAATGGACATACATGAATCCGTTCCTTGTTTGTTTTTTCACATATACCTAGTGCAAAAAGTTTGGACAGGAAACACATTAACCTTTCGATTTATCGTTCTTTTGGCCAAAGATTTCCAAACTTTCCAAAATCTCCCAACCAATTACCAATCTGTGCCCATTAACTGGCCAAAAAAACGAACGGACTGTCCAAATGACCGATTTTCGAATAATTTTTCGTATAGTGTATGGCCAGCATTAGACTGAGAGGGAATATTGGCATTGATGAACACAGAACAGAAATGGGAATTCTTCAAAAAGACTGTATGCGAACTCACTGCAAAATATATTCCCATGGGCAATAAGTTTAAAAGGCTAAAAATAAAACCTATGTGGCTCACGGCCAAAGATAAAAAAGCTATAAGGCCGGGTTCACATATTTGCGGCTGCGGTTCGTGCCCTGGGTCCAGTGCGTCCCTGTTCACCGGTTCAGGTGCAAATCAGGTCCAATTTTTTGGACCCAAAGATGCACAGGACCCTTTTTGACTGCTGACCGCGGCTGTCCCGGACCAGTGTGAACTGGCTCCAGTGGCGTAACTAGAACCCTCAGGGCCCCGATGCAAGAAACCATGAAGGGCCCCCCCTGACAGGGCCATTTCCTCTGAGCCCGATCGCAAGTGTGTGGCTGCAAAAAGGAACCAATCTCTCCATTTCCCCCCACACTTTTCATCTACTCCCTCCTGCAGGCATTCAGCGGCTGCAGGAAGAAAATGGAGAGATTGGTTCCTCTATGCCGCAGTTTCTCAATCTGTTTACAGTCAGGGCTCCCTTGAAGGTTACCCCTAAGTGAATGAGGATGCACTGCAACCACTCCACGACTGTGTGCATTGCACACAGTTGCAGCATAGTGGTGATGCATTTAGAGGGTTAAAACAGGCGGTCAGGAGGCAACAGATTGCCTCTTTACAAGCTGTCAAATGCCTGAGCATGGATCACTTTCAGAGGAACAGCATTTTTTTTGCTGGTACTATGAACAAGCGGGGAAAAAAAAATAGTGATTGTACACATAGGGGGTCAGGATTAAAAGCACATACATAGAATGTGCATACATACATGTACACACACACACACATACATAATGCACACACACATTATATATATATATATATATATATATATATATATATATATATATATATGTATATGCACTTACATACATACACCCACATACATGAACCCATATACATGTACCCACCCACACATGCACCCACACACATGTACACACACACGTACCCACACATGTACCCACACACATGCAGACACACATACATGGACCCAAACACATGTACCCACACACACACATGCAGCCACCCACATACATGGACCCACACACATACATGCACCCACACACATACATGCACCCACATACATGAACCCATATACATGCACCCATACATACATGTACCCACCCACATACATGCACTCACACACATGTACCCACACACATGCATGTACCCACACACATGCAGCCACACACATACATGCACCCACATGCATGTACCCACACGCATGCAGCCACACACATACACCCACACACATGTACCCACACACATGCATGTACCCACACACATGCAGCCACACACATACATGCACCCACACGCACACACCTACATGCAGAATTACAGAAAAAAAACGGCAGTACCTTCTCTCTTCATGCCGGGTACTGCACTGTAGGGGGAGACAAAGAGCACAGCACACACTGCTTTCACTTTCACAGTGTAATGTAAACAGTGTGGCAGGCTCCCCGCAGCGTCGATTGGCTGAGAAACGGAGCACCCCATCTCTCATCCCCCTCCTAATCTAGGTATACAGGGGGCCCTTATGGGCACACACATACATGCACCCAAACACATGTACACACACACACACACACATGCAGCCACCCACATACATGGACCCACACACATACATACACCCATATACATGAACCCATATACATGCACCCACACATACATGTACCCACCCACATACATGCACTCACGCACATGTACCCACACACATGCATGTACCCACACACATACATGCACCCACACACGTACCCACACACATGCATGTACCCACACACATGCAGCCACACACATACATGCACCCACACGCACACACCTACATGCAGAATTACAGAAAAAAAACGGCAGTACCTTCTCTCTTCATGCCGGGTACTGCACTGTAGAGGGAGACAAAGAGCACAGCACACACTGCTTTCACTTTCACAGTGTAATGTAAACAGTGTGGCAGGCTCCCCGCAGCGTTGATTGGCTGAGAAACAGAGCACCCCATCTCTCATCCCCCTCCTAATCTAGGTATACAGGGGGCCCTTATGGGCACACACATACATGCACCCAAACACATGTACCCACACACACACACATGCAGCCACCCACATACATGGACCCACACACACATACATGCACCCACACACATACATACACCCATATACATGAACCCATATACATGGACCCACACATACATGTACCCACCCACATACATGCACTCACGCACATGTACCCACACACATGCATGTACCCACACACATACATGCACCCACACACTATACCCAAGTACATATACCCACATACATACACACACCCACGTACATACACACACACCCAGGTACATACACCCACCGACGTACACACACACACACCCATGTACACAAACCCACGTACATACACACACGGGTATTCC
>BLSH010031151.1:375117-389812 GCA_018402905.1 Glandirana rugosa | reverse complement strand
GGAGACAAAGAGCACAGCACACACTGCTTTCACTTTCACAGTGTAATGTAAACAGTGTGGCAGGCTCCCCGCAGCGTCGATTGGCTGAGAAACGGAGCACCCCATCTCTCATCCCCTCCTAATCTAGGTATACAGGGGGCCCTTATGGGCACACACATACATGCACCCTTATGGGCCCCCTTCAGCATAGGGCCCGGTCGCCATGGCGACTTCTGTGACCCCTATCCATCCGCCCCTGATTGGCTCCATTGAGAGCCGGTCACACTCGCCTGTCTTATGCCTGTCATTGGTTGCAGGGAGTTGGGCCACCCCTGGGACGACTATGAGTAGGCCATGAAATATGGCCTTTTTCTCTCTTGTATTTATTTATTTTTTTTCGATATTATTTCAGTAGTATAGAGCTGTTTATCAATAGTTGCCATTTTCATAACTCTTATGGATTTTTCTGTTATACCTAACCACTTCATAGCCCTACGTGGGCTTTGTACATGCTTGCTTTTGATTTCCTACACTGAGTCACAAAAACAATAAATACAATGAAACAGAAAAACACTGTCATTTAATGTGTAACTAAAGGCAAAACCTTTTCTTAGTTTTGGATAGAGTGGAGAGGGATGCTTGTCAGTTTTTATTGCTTTCTGTGCCCCCCGTTAAGGAGATTCACCCACTCTATTTGTCCTATTTACCGTTATCATTAAAAGTAAAAGCAAATTTTGGGTTGTCCCCAGAAAAGGAATAGAGGGGAAATCTCTCAATGGGGACACCAGCAAGACGCACACCGATACACTGATTGGCTCTGGCCTCAGTCACTGTCCTCCAGCCAGTGACTGATTGGTCAGGTCGCAGTGGGGAGGGGGGGTGTGACAGGGGGACGTGCTGGTGCTTTGACTAGGAGTGGCCAGCATGCACGCCTGTGATTCACGCCAGCGGCCTGAGGTACTGTACACCTGTGTTACTGGCTGCATACTATGTTACTGGCTGCATACTGTGTTACTAGCTGCAATATACCCCTATCTGTGTATTGGCTGCATGCTGTGTTACTGGCTGCAATATACCCCTATCTGTGTTACTGGCTGCATACTGTGTTACTGGCTGCATGCTGTGTTACTGGCTGCAATATACCCTATCTGTGTTACTGGCTGCGTACTGTGTTACTGGCTGCATACTGTGTTACTGGCTGCAATATACCCTATCTGTGTTACTGGCTGCGTACTGTGTTACTGGCTGCATACTGTGTTACTGGCTGAAATATACCCCTATCTGTGTTACTGGCTGCATACTGTGTTACTGGCTGCATACTATGTTACTGGCTGCAATATACCCCTATCTGTGTTACTGGCGATGTACTGTGTTACTGGCTGCATGCTGTGTTATTTGCTGCAATATACCCCTATACCCCTATCTGTGTTACTGGCTGTGTACTGTGTTACTGGCTGTGTACTGTGTTACTGGCTGCATACTGTGTTACTGGCTGCAATATACCCCTATCTGTGTTACTGGCTGCATACTGTGTTACTGGCTGCATACTGTGTTACTGGCTGCAATATACCTCTACCTGTGTTACTGGCTGCATACTGTGTAACTGGCTGCAGTATACCTCTACCTGTGTTACTGGCTGCATACTGTGTTACTGGCTGCAATATAACCCTATCTGCGTTACTGGCTGCGTACTGTGTTACTGGCTGCAATATATATGTGGAATACAGGGGACGGAGTGGGTGGATTCTATAAGGGGAGGGGCTTGTGGGAAGTAGGAGGGGTCAAAAAGGAAGGGCGTGGCCTGGCGCCCCCATCCTAAAACTTCACGAGCCACCACTGGATGTATGTTGCCTCCACAACATCCTTGTTTGACCCCCCTGTGCCCCTTTCCCTCTGCACTGGGGTAACATTAGCTGATTGATGGAGAGAAATTGCTTTGAAAGAATAAATCACATCTAATGTTGGGTGTCCTACATGTGGATGTTGCTGCATTACTGTATGTAAAGCTATTAGAATCGTTTTTTACATTTTAGAATGGGGTGCCTTGTCCATACTTTTAAAGGGTGTCTTGAGATTGTCTATAATTTTAAAGGGTGCCCTGACTGGAGAAAGGTTGAGAAACACTGGGTTAAGCAGCCAGAGAAGGTGACACATATGACAAATCACAAAATCAATCACAGACGGATGACTGCATGGACCTTCATGTGCATCCCTGCTTGTACATCTATGCAGGACCGATGCACAGCTCAGAATGCAGACAGGCTATATTAGAAACATCGGTCCCACACAGATGTGCACTGATGGATGGGTGTGAAGATCTATGAGTTCTGTGCAGCCATCTGCCTGCCATTTATTTAAACAGGCTGGCAACACATAATATCCTCAATGCAGAAAAATACAGGCAGATACTTATCCATCATGCATACCATCAGGGAGGTATATGATTGAGCGAACACCTGGACATTCGGGTTCGGAGGGTCCAAACGAACTTTAGGAAAAAGTCCGGGTTCGGCACAGAACGTTGCCCGAACTTTATCCCGGACCCCGAACCCCATTGAAGTCAATGGGGACCCAAACTTTTAGGCACAAAAATGGCTGTAACAAAGTCCTGGCAAGTGCTAGAGGGCTGCAAAAGGAAGTAAAATGGGAGTTATGGCTCGTACACACGGGACGACGATCGTGCGTACGACTGTGTTGAATCGTACGTTGACGGTCGTATGTAGCCTACTGACATGTACACGACGGTCGTACATACAACTTGCGGCTGACCGAACGTGATGACGCGAACGAGCGTATAATGAGGAAGTAGCGTCACCTTTTGGGCTCCTTTCTAATTTCATGTTAGTTGAAGTGGACTTGGCGCATGCGTGTTTAGCACAATACAACTTTGTTGAACACAGCTGCTCTACACACGACTCAACGGTCGTATGCGAGCTTGTTGACACGACCAAGTTTTCTAGTCTGCACATACAACTCCCACGAACGACCGTCGTACGTTCAACTGTTGAAAGCGCCGCCACAGACGATCAATTCTGCATGCAACGGTCGTGAGTACGACGTGTTGAACACGATCGTCGTCCCGTGTGTACGAGGCATAAGAGTAGGGCAAGTGCCCTACAAAAAAAATGGGGATAGGGAAAATAAATTAAAATCAAATAAACTAGGAGATGATTTTTGAAGAATAATGTGTCACTTACAGCTGCAGCTAGAACCTCTCCCTTTAGAACTAGCTGGTGATTTTTGAACAATAATCTGTCCCTCTAAGCAGAAGCCTCTACCTAGTGCAGTCAGATCGCTCAAAGCAGCAGTATGTGAAATCTCAAATTAGTCCCACAATCTGATCGTTGTGTACGATCCCACAATCTGATCGTTGTGTACGATTGTAACGATCGTTGTGTTATGAAGGGTTTGATCTGCAATCTGTCACTCAAAGCAGCAGTATGTGAAATCTCAAATTACTCCCACAATCTGATCGTTGTGTACGATCGTAGCGATCGTTGTGTTATGCAGAGTTTGATCTGCAATCTGTCACTCAAAGCAGCAGTATGTGAAATCTCAAATTTCTGCAATCTGTCCCTCAGAGCAACAGTAGTAGTAATCTCAGGATGCAGGATCAGATGTTAAAATGTCTGCAATCTGTCCCTCACAAAAACGCCGGCAGCTTCCTCTCCCTACACTAACCCAAGAGCATGTGACATGCAGCACTGTGACTCCAGCCTCATATAGAGGCTGGGTCACATGATGCACTGGCCAATCACAGCCATTAGTAGGCATGGCTGTGATGGCTTCTAAGGGCATACCAGTGAAACGCTTGTTGATTGGCTGCCCTGCAGCTATTCAACAAGCGTGATCAACTACCAGAACCCAGAACCCGAACCCGAACGTTTTTTGAAATGTTCATGTTCGGGTCCGGGTACCGGACACCCCAAAGTTCGGTACGGATCCGAACGTTACAGTCCGGGTTCGCTCAACACTATTTCTCGTCTTTTCATTTACTTTCAATTTTGTTAGTTGATAACAATAAACTAATAACACTTCTATTTCAGAAAGCATTCTTCATTTACAGCATTTTTTCACACTTGTCTAAAATGTTTGCCCAGTACAGTACTTTATGTTCAAGGATTATGATTTAACATGACGGGATCACTTTTAAATTGCTCAGTTCTACTAACTATTTATATCACTTGTTTATTTTTTGCTGCCAGTAAGATGAGTGATCTATGGTTCCTGTTTTTAAACTGCAAATGACTTCACTGCAATATGGTTCATTAGTTCATTTTACATAATGTTTTTGTAAATTGTGCTAACCATTTGGAGTAGAAAACACAGAAGTCTGTTACTGCTTCTCGTTTGTTGCTCTTCCACAGGATGGGATGGGTCCACACTGCATTGCTACTGCAGTTTAATATGCAAAGCGCTCCAAGTACTGGCTGTGCTTTCTGTCAGAAGCATCTGCATCACATGCCTGGATAAATAGTTTTACTTGTCTTTAGGCTGCTAAAACCGTTTGAAAAATAGGAAGAAGGTGCAACAGCCTAGTACATTATTGTAAAGGACTTTAACCACTTGCTTACTGGGTACTTATACCCACTTCCTGTCCAGGCTAGTTTTCAGCTTTCAGCACTGTCGCTTTTTGAATGACAGTTGCGCGGTCATGCTACACTGTACCCAAATTACCTTTTTATAATTTTTTTCACACAAATAGAGATTTATTTTGGTGGTATTTAATCACCGCTGGGGTGTTTCATTGATGTGCTGATGAGGTGGCACTGATAGGCACTGATAGACTGCACTGATGGGCATTGATAGGCACTGATAAGGCGGCACTGATAGGTGGTACTAATGGGCACTGATAGGTGGCACTGATGAGGTGGCACTGGTGGGCACTGATCAGGAGGCACTGATAGGTGGCACTGGTAGGCACTAATAGGCACTGGTAGGTGACACTGATAGGCAGCACTGATAGGTGGCACTGATGATGTAGCGCTGATGGGCACTGATTAGCAGCACTGATGGGCACTGATAGGTGGCACTGGTGGGCACTGGTAGGTGGCATGATGGGCACTGCTTAGCAGCAGTGGGTGTGGAGTGTGAGGGATCAATGTCCCGTTTACACAAGCCAGTAATCGCTTTTTTTTTTCTCCTCACGCTGTCAACGTGAGGGAGAAAACAGCTGATTACTGGCTTCAGTTTACATCACGTGATCAGCTGTCATTGGCTGACAGCTGATCAAGTGGTAAGGGGCCAGGATCGATGAGGGGGCACG
Organism: Glandirana rugosa; assembly: GCA_018402905.1. Taxonomy (NCBI): domain Eukaryota; kingdom Metazoa; phylum Chordata; class Amphibia; order Anura; family Ranidae; genus Glandirana; species Glandirana rugosa. Next base: position 384,567 of record BLSH010031151.1, on the reverse strand, counting down.
CAGGTGACACATGCATGGGAGGATGCACATGGATGCCCTCCCAGCAATTTAGGCCTATGCTGTAGCCATCTTTTGGCTATAGCACGGCCGGGAACAGGTTAATAAATAATATGAAAATACTCCATTATACTTACAAAGAGAGAAAACCCACAGGCATAAAACCAGATGTGTGTCAGTCCAACAGACGCATATGACGCATTTCGAGGGACTTGCCCTCTTCCTCAGAACTAGCCTGAACTCAAATGTTCCAACATTTATATAGACAAATATGTGAACACTCTCAAACGGAGGAGGGAATCAGAATCAAACCTCCACCCTAAGATGGAAAAGGCTCAACATGAATCTAATCCTGGGGTCATCCTGAACCACTGCAGCACAACACTAGAAACCAAAATAAAAGAAAATTACAAGCGCTGCCAGGTGCAAACAGTGGTTAAAGAGTAATGATGAATGAGTTAAGGAGACTGCACACTAGTAAATAATCAGATGCCAGGGGACTGCATAGGCGCTTTTACACAGTCAGCCCCAATCATATAATTTTGACAGGGGCTCTGATCCTATTCATATCGGAAGATGTTAACAAATTGACCAAAATATAAATAAATGAATAAATTTCACCCAGTTCGTGCCCCATCATGAAAGTGCCATCACTGTCCATCCCAACCACCGGTGAAGGCAAGGTCTGCTGGTGAAACGCATGTCGAACACAAATGCAGAAGCGCTAGCGCTAGCTCGAATGGCATTCAAATGTCAACATCTAGTCTATATGATCGGGGCTGACTGTGTACAAGCACCTATGCAGTCCCTTCCCATTTGATTGTTTGCTAGTGTGCAGTCTTCTTCCCGCATTCATCTTTATTCTTTAACCACTATTTGCATTGAGCAACGCTTTTTTTTTTCTTTTTTTGTTGTTTTTTAGTATTATACTGTTGTGGTCCAGAATTCCAGAATGACTCCCAGAATTAGGTAAATACATGTTGAGCTTTTTCCATCTTAGGTGGTGGGCCTGCTTATCGATGTTGGGTCATTTGAGGGTCTTCACTGTTTATTTAAATGTTGGAACATTTGAGTTCAGGCTAGCTCTGAGGAAAAGGGAAAATCCCTTGAAACACTTTATCTGTGCTTGTTGGACTGACATGCGTCTCATGTTGCTTTGGTTTTATGCCTGTGAATTTTCTCACCTTGTGAATATAATGTAATTTATGATAATATACTAGGCTGGTACATCTTCTTCCTATTGTTCAATTTTAGATTGGTGTCCTTGTACTGAAGAGGACAGCAAAGCCAATGTGCATCCATTTGTGGTCAAAGTTGTTGATGATCCTAGGAAGTCCTATCCGGAGGTGCATGGTGTTAGTTCCATCCTTTTTGGTTCCCAGGAAGACAGGATTGCCATGAAGAGTATCTCAGTGTGGACTTTGGTGCTATTTGGTAAAACATACATGTTTACATAAATGTATTGCAAATTAGTATTTAGATTTTTTGGCTGGAGTAATGTTCTAAGATGATCACATTTCTACAAATATCAAGAAAGCATTTAATGAGACTACAAGTTCCCAGTTAATATAGTTAGATTAAGAGTTCAGGTATGTTTTTCATTAATTTGCTGTTTATTTCCTTTGCATACAAATCAATAGTTAAAATGAACTTTGTCTTATTCACTAACAGTGGCGGCTAGTGTTTTTTACTTGGGTGGGGGGGAGGGGGGTGACAAACAACCCCCATCCATCTCCTCTATTTCTCCATCCAGGCGGCTGTGCATCTCCTCCACTCCTGCCAGGTGTCCAATAGAATGAAATTTCCTTTCAGCCAATTGGGTGACAGGTCTCAAAACCCGCTTCCTGATTGGCCGGGAGGAGGACCAGTGTTACAACAGCGAATATTAATTTGCTGTTGCAACATTCCTGGGTGGGCTGAGAGCGAACGCTCTGCACCCTGAGCCCACCCTATTTTGAAGCCTATTCAGTGCTTCAAAAAAACACCCCTGCCATAGGATAGAATGGGGGGGTGGGGCGCCTGTGCGCCCTTAATGAACGGCCGCCCCGCTCACTAAGCTAAATAAACATTGACTTTGTAAAGTGAACATTATGGTCACTAGTACTCTATATTGCCAAAAGTATTGGGACGCCTGCCTTTACATGCAAATTAACTTTAATGGCATCCTAGTCTTAGTCCAAAGGGTTCAGTATTGAGTTGGCTCATGCTTTGCAGCTATAACAGCTTCAACTCTTCTGGGAAGGCTGTCCACATGGTTTAGGAGTGTGTTTATGGGTATGTTTGACCATTCTTCCAGAAGTGCATTTGTGAGGTCAGGCACTGATGGGCATGAGAATGCCTGGCTCACAGTCTCCCCTCTAATTCATCCCAAAGCTATTCTAACAGGTTGAGGCCAGGACTCTGTGCAGGCTCCACCCCAAACTCACTCATCCATGTCTTTATGGGCCTTGTTTGTGCACTGGTGAGCAAAATGTCTTGGTATGCTGACGCCTTAAGAGTTCTCTTAACTGAAAGGAGCCAAGCCCAACCCCTGAAAAACAACCCCACACCATAATCCCCCCTCCACCAAATGATTTGGACCAGTGCATAAAGCAAGATCCATAAAGGCATGAATGAGCGAGTTTGGGGTGAAGGAACTTGAGTGGCCTACACAGAGTATTGACCTCAACCCGATAGAAAACCTTTGGGATGAATTAGAGCCTAACATCAGTGCCTAACCTCACAAATGCGCTTCTGGAAGAATGGTCAAACATTCCCATAGACACACTCCTAAACCTTGTGGACAGCCTTCCCAGAAGAGTTAAAGCTGTTATACTGTAGCTGCAATGGGTGGGTCAACTCAATATTGAACTCTACGGAATAAGGCTGGGATGCTATTAATGGTAATGTGCGTGTAAAAGTAGGCGTCCCAATACTTTTAGTAATATAGTGTAAATATACTACTGGATCTATCACTGTTTTACTTTGTACAACATATCGTGAAAAGAGTGTGGACATGTTTTCAAGATTTGCACAACTTTTAACCAACCTTTACATATTTTTCTAATTGATGTAATTTGTAAAAATGTATCAATTCTAGGTGAAAGTTGTGTGAAATTTATGTGAAAAGTAGAGATGAGATTGTGGTTCAGGTCAAGAATGGGTGTAAGGTGAACCCAACCATTCGCAGTCCACAAAGACTGCAAACTAAAACTGCCATTGCCACCAACTACCAATAATATTATACCTGGCCTATGAGCTCAGTTCATGTGGCTTAGAATGGCCAATAATGGGGGATTTAGCAACCATTTGTCAGTGTATGTTGGAGTAGATAGGGAGAGCTGGCAGTGTATTTGTAGGTGGAGGTGCTGTGGTAAACAACCATTTGAGTACCACATGCATGAGCATGTGGGTGGGGCCTAATCGCCCTGCATGTGGCGATAGCTTTCGCGTTGCATCCGCTCACCAAGGCCTGGGACCAGACGGGGGCCGCAGTCATGTGAAAGTCTAACGTTAAAGCAGCTCCCCAACTTAGAGATGAACCGTAACACAGTGTGCAACAATAAAAGTACAGAATTCCTCTGAAAGTGCTGTCCCATTTCACTACACACTGTAACTTAACGTATGTTTCATTAGAAGAGACCCTGCTCAGCCCCCGCCCTCTCCACCAATCCAGCTAACCTCTGTTATCTCACTCCGTGCAATGGAATGGGGTCCCCAGCCATGCACCCAGTGCAGACGTTCCATCGCCATCCTCCTTCAGCATAATCCGGCTTAGACACTGTGCTAATTCATGGAGCCCAGTGTCTGGGAGCAAGCTCCGGCACTGAGATCCGGTTCCCTGACTAACGGGGAGCGCCAGCGCGGGCACTCAGGACACCTGCCCCACATATATTGTGGAGTGCCGGTGTGCAACACGCGGCGATCGCCTCCTCAGTGGCAGCCGGCATGGCTCCCCTCTGACTGCCTACACAATCCATACCTTGCTAAGGTCGACTCCCTCCCTCTTGGCTCCCATGTTCTCCTGTATACAAACAGTAGGAGCTGGGGAGGAGGAATATAGAACAGTAAGAGCCACACTGCTGAGGTCTGTGTATTTTTCTGTATTCAGAATAGGGGGACAATAGTAACTGGGAAGGGGGGAGGTAATATGAAAATACACCTGGAGGAGTAATAGGTGAGTGGTAAGAGGATAAGTGCTGGGGGGTGCTTTTTGGAAAGCACCCCGAGCACATATCCTCTTACCAGCCCAATCAGAGGGGGCAATTGCAGCATCTGGGACCCCTAGCACCCTGTAAGTGATGCAGGGCAAGTGTCCTCGGTGCCCATTCTGGAATATTGGGGGGGGGGGGGGATTTGTACTGTGATGGAGGGGAGTTGCACTGGGAAGGGGGATTTGGGAGTTAAGAGAATTTGTGCTGAAGAGGATTAGGGGAGTGGATAGGATTTATTCCAGTATACAGGGGTCCCAATTGCAGCGTATGGAGGAGGGGCAGTGGGGGTGGCATATATAGCAGCCAATCCTCTCCAAAATGGAGGTGTTCGGCTGCTCTACATGTCACCCCAGATGCCCTCTTTTCTACCTCCTGCTGGCCCCAGGCCCCTGTGTACCCCCCTGGCTTCCTCATCTCCCGCAGCAATGCTGGGTTCCCCCTCCCCTCTCACCAGCTGCTGCGGGGGATCTGTCAGGATGGAGAGTGGGCAAAGAGCCTTAGATGTGTCATTCACTGACCCCTTCATTATCTTAATGATCGTACTGATCACTGATCACATGCATAACTGAGGCATAATAAACTGTGTTTACTATGCTTCAAATGAACAGGAAGCTTCTGTTCAGAAATATTCTTGCCCATTCATTCTTTGCAGCTGAGACTGCAGAAATGGAGATTGAGGGCTGTGTCCTCAGCCTCCTTACTCTGTCTCAAAGGTGAAACATCAGAGTTCTGTTGGAAGCGGTGAGGAGGGAGCCAGAACATCGACCACCTTGCTACCGGAGAACCCAACACCTTTACCAGGTACCACGCTTAATGATTAGTTGCATATTTGCTTGTTTGCCCTTGGTTACCCATATCAACTCTATTACTCCTTGCTTGACTTTCCCCCTGACCTTTTGTATTAGATGAGTTTCATACCCCATATATGCTTTACAGACCCTGGTTCTTTTGATACAGCAGAATCAACATACACCCCTTGGAACAACTTTAGACCAGGCTGAGAACAGTTGATGCAATTTTACCAAAAAGCTTCTTGGTACAGTCAACCATGAACAGTAATATCATAATGTGCCTAACTACCTCTAACTGGCTGCTCAAGTGTACCTCAGAAAGGTAGTAGTCCATTTTGGCATTCTCTAGGTCTTGGTTGTTTTCTGGAAACCCAGTGCCTCCGATGGACTGCAAGGCACAGCAGTCCTCCTCCACATAATCTACATGTCCTTTCCACTGTGGCCCATCCGTGAGAAAAAGCCCTTGAACCCAGCCTTCCCCCATATTTATATTATTGGTGAGTAGGCTGGATCCAAAAAGCCCAGGAACTGTAGCACACTATTTTGCTTGCGTCTAACAAGGTTACTTTGCGGTATAAGCAAGGAAGCTCAAACCTGTGCAGTGTATAAATGTGCTTTTACTATACAAAAATGCTCTACGTACAAAACTATTACAATATTAGGAATACAAATCAAGACTGACAGATGTCTATAACAAGCAAAATGCCTAGCAAATAAACAGCCTATGGTCTATAAACAGTAAAATATGCTTAAAAATTACTTAACTCAGGTTAATGTGTGTATGTGATCTCCATTGGCAATGGGGACCCCAAAGCTTCTATAACAGTTGCTGGTAGATCTACATTCCCATTGTATCCAACAGCATTTGTTTGAGAAGTATCCACTCAAGACAAAACCTGACAGTAATCTGATTGCTATTCTATGAGGAAAAATCATATTTTATATCAAATGCAACACATTCCGCCCTTGATTTTTCTCTCTTCATTACTAACAACTTATTCTACACATTAATTTTCCTTGAATGCAACCCCTCCCATATTTCTGCCACTGAGAAGGTGTTTCAGTCTTTGGTTAAAAGTTCATTAGAAAGTCCATTCTAAAGTTATTTAGAAACAAGTCCAGGCTTGTAATACATCAAGGTCTTGCTCTCCACAGCTCTTGAGGTCTTCCATCATTCTGTCCATCATGTAGCCACTTTTCTCTGGTCTTCCTATTGATCAAATTAGAGACAGCCCATGGAGTGGAAAACAAAGCATATTATCTGTTCCTTCTAATAATACATAAACAGTAGACCCTAGCCCTTCAGCTAAAATCTCTCCTCTAACTGGCTTCTTGCCTGGATCTCTGACCAGCTGTCAGGGATGTAAGCATCCAGTGAGGGTAAACAGATCAGTTGGCTGCACCTACAGAAATCAGGACCATAGGGATAAGTGAAAAAGATATATTTATTAAAGAAAATGGCATGCATCCAAAACCAATAAACAAACAAGGTGAAATGTAAAAGAAACAAGAAACCCAGTAAATGCACTAATTAACTAACTCCCTACCAATTGAAGCACAAGTGGGAGTCACGTACAGTAGATGGTAGCGCTTACCCTGAAATCAGGGGGGTGCAGTAAGGACTAACTAACTAACTATTACAAATAAGGAGACACACAACAGAATGCTGGCAGAGAAAGACGACAAGGGGAACAGAAGGCCAGCAGCAACAGGACGCAGGTAACAGGGAACAGGACTCCGGGTCAGGTATGGGAACAAAGACCAAAGGACAGAACAGGCTCAGGCAGGAACACGGCTTGCAGAGCAATACTGAAGCCCTGAGCCTTTGTGAACGGCGGGCTTATATACTCCCAGCAGATAATTTCAGGTGCAGCCTGATAATTAGTAAGGTTAGGGAGACACACGCTGGTGGCCACCAGAACTACACCCTTTGGTGCTGAAAGCAACATTGCCACCTGCAGGTGAGCCAAGTAGTAACACAGTTCACGACACCAACACTTTTACCACCTGCATGTATCCACTTCTGACCCTCCCAAAGAACATCAATAGGAAGGAGAGGAAATGTACTGATATTTCCCAGAAGATCACATCTGTTTATTTTGGAAGGTTTGATGTTATAGAGCCTCAATTTAGAAGTATCCACTAGCCAATCAGAGTCCCAGCCACTATCCTGAAGCTCATCTGCCAATGCAAATATAACTTCAAACCTTCCTGCCAGATTCCTTCATTCCTAGCTAGGCTTCAGCTTCAAATACTTCACTCTTGGTTTCTATGTCATGGAAAGCAGTAACATGGTACCTGTTAAGCCCTGTTCTTTTGGGAACCTTATGTAAATACTGAACTCTGTACTCCAGCTGTGGAATCTGCACCTCAGCCTCAACCATCCTCTCATATGGTGTGCTCTTGGCTATTGGCCTAGAATTTAACAACACGACTGCCTGTGTGATGACTCAATCCCCCCCCCCCCCCTTAGTGTATGTGTGGGTGTAAGTTTGTGTATCTGGTCCTTCAATAGCCTGTTGTTTCTTTCAATCAAACCGGCTGCCTGTGGATGGTATGGGATGTGGCACAAACAGTACACTCCAGAGTCTTTGGCCCATTGCTGTACTGTTGATCCTTTGAAGTGTGAGCCGTTATAACTTTGGACTTGTTTGGGACAACCATAAGCAACCACAAATTTCTGGAGCAGTTGAAGCGCTTCAGCTTGATCTGCACGTTTTCAAGAATGAACAAGCAAAAGTCCTGAATAGGTGTCCACTGCAGTGCAACAATATCTCAGTCCATAGTTTCCCCGGGGCAGGGGACCGATGAAGCCAATCTGCCATATCTCTGCAGGCCTCTGATCCCTCTTAATCGACCAAGTGGAACACTTCTTTACACACTTTACAATTCCCTATTACAGTCTGTATCATGTCCATGGATATAGGTAATCCTCTCTGCTGTGCCCATTGATATGTTGCTTTCAGACCCAAATGTCCAGATTGCTTGTGGGCCCAGTTGGCCAAGTTCATCAAGACAGGATCAAATGGCACAACTGCTTTCACTTTTTTCATCTACCATCTGTTATAGTTTTTAAAGTCTGGGATGAAGGGCACATGTGTGTCAACATGCCCTAATTTTATGGTGCAGGAGTGAGCTTCCTTCCAGATGTAGTCCCAGACTTCCTTGCCTCCCCACACCACCTTTCCATGAATCATCCAATCATTGGACTTCCACGTGGGCATCCAAGTTGTCAGTCCTTTAAAGACCGCCCAGCTGTCAGTGTAGATAGTGACATGGGAAGGAGGATCCTCCTGAAGAGTCATCACTACAGCTTTCAACTCTGCATACTGAGTGGACCCTCCGATTCCAGTCTCCTGCAGGACTGTGTCTGTACTTGGGTTCTATCCTGCTGCTGTCCATTTATGCCCAGAGGAGGCGACTATGGCTGAACCATCAGTGAACCACGCTGACTCATTCGTGTCTTCTGACAGAGACTCAAAGGTTGGAGCCTTTTGAATGGGGGATTTTTTCTTCTGGCTGAGTGCTGTCAAAAGTAACAAGCTCTGCCAACTGTTTTGAAATGTCTCTGACATCCCCAGCTGCAATACCCCCTCCATTTCTTCAGTGTCTGGTTCTGGGCTACAGCTGCCCTAGTGGTCAGTCCATTATCTCTCACCCAACCTGCTGTTGGCAATGCAGTATGAATGGTGACTGTGTCCTTTCCTTTAATGGTCTCTACATGTTGAAGTGCTGTGTAGGCCCCAAACAGGTACTTCTCTAGGGGCGTGTATCTCTTCTGTGCCCCTGTCAGTTGTTTGGACCAAAATCCAATGGGTATTGCTCTCAGTCCTTTCTTTTCATTTGGCTGCCACAGACTCCAAAATATAGTGCATTCCTGCTCCAATACATCCAGCTGAAATGGTACTCTTTGTCTCACGGGTCCCAAACCCTGATGCTGAAAAATGGCTTCTTTAGTAGCCAGGAATGCTCTGAACTCCATGAGAAGTCACTCTATTTTTCTGGTGGCATTCTATATAGGCCTCAGGATTAGAGTTGAGCAAACCTCTGGAAGTTCGGGTTCTGCTGGTCCGGCCGAACTTCGGGACAAAGTCCGGGTCCGGGTCCGGACGGAACCCGAACGATCGCACGGACACCGAACCCCATTGAAATCAATGGGGACCCGAACTTTTAGGCACAAAAATGGCTGTAACAAAGTCCTGGAAAGCCCTAGGGGGCTGCAAAAGGAAGTAAAATGGGGGTAAGGGTAGGGCAAGTGCCCTACAAAAAATGGGGACAGGGAAATAACTTTAAATATTTTTAAAAAAATAAAAACATAAAAAAAGCAAAAATGGAGGTGAATGTGGATCATTTTCAAACTGTGTCTGAAAAGTATTAATTAACGGTAGAAGCCATATAAGTGTTCTAAAATCATCTTCAAACTAGGGCAAGTGCCCTACAAATAAATGGGGATAGGGAAAATATCGGTA
>BLSH010031151.1:354920-369729 GCA_018402905.1 Glandirana rugosa | reverse complement strand
CAGAGCTTGATCTGCAACTCAAAGCAGCGGTATGTAAAATCTCTAATTTCTGCTATCTGTCCTCAGAGCAACAGCACAGACAGCAGTAGTAAAGTAATCTATCTCAGGATGCAGGATCAGGTCTTAAAATGTCTCAAATCTCTCCCTCAAGCTTTCAGCTTCCTTTCCCTACACTAACCCAAGGAGCATGTGACTACAGCACTGTGACTCCAGCTTATAAAGAGGCTGGGTCACATGATGCACTGGCCAATCACAGCCATGCCATTAGTAGACATGGCTGTGATGGCTTCTAAGGGCAAACCAGAGAAACGCTTGTTGATTGGCTGCCCTGCAGCTTCTCAACACGTGGAGTAAAATAGCAGAACCCCGGACCGAACCCGAACGATTTTTGAAATGTCTGGGTCCGTGCCACGGACACCCGAAAGTTCGGTACGGTTCCGAACGTTACAGTCCGGGTTCGCTCAACACTACTCAGGATCAGTCCAAGATGTGGGATGAATGATCTCCAGAACCCTACAACTCCAATGAACTTCTGTGCCTCCTTTTTGGTATTAGGGGGCAACAGTGCCTGGATAGTTTTCACAACTGTCCCTGGAATTTTCCTCTGTGGCATAGTCCACATCATTCCCAAGAATTGCACCTCTGTGGCAGGTCCTTGGACTTTGTCTTTGTTGATAGCCCACCCTCTGTTCTCCATGTGCTCTATCAGCAGATGCAATGCTTCAGTTACATCTTCTTTTGTTCCAGAGATCACGCTGTCATCAATGTAGTGAACACACAGCAACTTTGAAATTCAGGGTACTTAAATCTTGGACAATTAGTCCATGACAAATCGTTGGAGAATGAAGATAGCCTTGTGGAAGGACAGTGAAAGGGCGGCTGTCCCACACAAATGAAAACTGGTACTGCCACTCTCAGTCTATCAAAATCAAAAAGAAAGCATTAGCCAAGTCTATTGCAGCATGATATTCTCCTGCCTCTTTAGCAATTTTCTCATCAATTGAGATCATATCCGGTACAGCTGACTTCAATGGAGGTGCCATTTTGTTTAGTCCTCTGTAGTCCATAGTCATTCTATGTCCCATCAGGTTCATTTACTGAGAACACCGGAGACGAGAAAGGACTTACAGCATGTCTAAGGATCCCTGCTCTCAACAGGCCTTGAATAGCATCTACAATTTCTTTGTGGCCTCCAGGAAGTCTGTACTGCTTGAGTCAGACTGGCTTCTCTGCTGGAGGAATGTAGACAGGTGTCTATTTCGCATGACCTCTGATCACAGCCCTTACTGCTCTAACCAGATACGCTTTATCAGGATACCCCAATGTGAATGTACCCGTTCAGTCTGAATAGACTGACCTTAAAGTACATCCATCCCAAGAATATTTTCGGATACCTCTGATACCAAAACATTTGTCCAAAATCCTGTTCCCTCTCCAATAGCCAATTTCCCCCATGTCCTAACTGCTGGTGTGGTTTTACCTCCCAAACCTTCTACATAAATTAATTCTCCTTTGTAATGGGAAGGATTTCCTTGCAAAAGTGTAACTTCAGCTCCAGTATCAACTAAAGCCATCAGATGTGTAAGATTAGATGACTTCCCCCACCATACAGTGACAGGTGCATATGGGCATTGGTCTCCTGCTGTCACTGCCCTCACTGCTATTACAGGAGACCCACTTTCCTTTCATAACGGATAATAAACCTCCCAATCCCCTTTTCTGAGTCTCTAACTCCGCTCCAGGATAAAGGGATTTGGGTTCATGTACATGTTCATGTTTTGGGAATTTGTTTGGGCTAACAGGAGGGGTCTGTTTTGTTTTCTCTAAAATCTAGGCTGATGTTATCTTCACTAGTAGAGTTTCTAACCCTGACAGTTTTCCCCACTAAATGTTTCCACCTCTTCAGCATTTCTGCAGTAGAAATCCCATCGATCTCATCTTTAGGTACTCCTGTCTTTAATAGGTCCACCCACATTTCTTTCCTAGAAAAAACTAACCTGGTTTTCTCTTCACCTCTTGTCTTCTCTACCCCATTCCATTTCTTCTCTGTTCTTTTCTGATTGTATTCTTCCTGTCTGACCTTGACCTTATGTACTGCCCTGACAGGTTTGGTTTTAGTCTCCTCTAGCTCTCCCAACTGGCTTAAGATGGTAGTGGCTTCATGAATCTTGCTTTTAATCTCAGGCCTCCCAGCAAGGACAATAAAGGAGACCTGAGATGGTACAGACTCCATCAGCTTAGAGCGCAGAGCAGACATAAAGGGTTCCATATCTGGACCCATGCATTCTGGAAATGTCTTTTATCCAGTTATACAACCCATCTCCCGTAACCTGGAAATACCCTCTCCTATTGTTTTCCAAGAGTAAGTATTTTCCAGGTCACTAGGACTAGCGTAAACTCAGACTATTCCATCTCTCACGCGGTCTAATAGTGAAAAATTCACACTAAACTCTCGGGCTTTTCACATTGCCTTGCGCAATTGTGGATCATGGGTTAACATTCCCATAGCCACTGCTTCCTTACCTGATAAAACAACTGTCAGCACCTTCATCCCATAAGCGTAGGAACCAACCCAATAGGGGCTCCCCGGACCTTTGTTTGTATTGTTTTGCCAGCTTGCGGAGTTTAGTTTTGGTAAACTCCCATACTTCTTCAAATTCAACATCCCTGGGGTTGCGATAATGCACCTCCCCATCTGTCATATCCTATATATCATGTTGCCTCTTCCTATGGTTAGTAATGAGAGGTCTGGCACACCTTTTCTTTCCCACTAGCAGATCATTATCTGACATATCAGACTCTATCTCCTCATCCTCACTATCATTTGAGAAGAACACATTCTCACAATCCCAGTTTTGGGATGTGACAATGGCACATACCCTGGCTTTACTAACAGGTTTATGTCCCTTCCTTTGCCTTAAGGCATTAAATGATTTGGTCATGAGGGCTGCACACTGCTCTTGCAAATCGTCAGCCCGACTAGCAGTTTAACAAACACATTCTGAAGCAACTGCTAGCTGGTATTTTAATACCTTCATTTCTGCCTCTGCCTTTTCCTTTCTCTGTGGTTCAGTATAGAAAGCATGAAGGAAGTGCCAACCCACTGTGGACACTGTCCTCTTCTCTTTTTTACTTAAATCCAACCCCTTAAGGCAAAAATCTACAAAATGACCTGAGATTTTATCACCCCAAGTTATATTCAAGGGAGAAGCATACTTTACAAATTCTTTAGCAAGTGGCTCCCACTCATTGTCTCTGGCCCAGATAGGTAAGCTGCACACTTGCCTCTGACCACCAGGACCCTCTACAGCCTTGCTTTTCCTAAACAGCTTGCGCAGCATTTTTTGCCCAGCGCAAGCTACACAACACACCACAGAAAAACAGATCTTCAGTAGACCTGTGCAGTGTATAAATGTGCTTTTACTATACAAAAATGCTGTACATACAAAACTATTACAATATTAGGAATACAAATCAAGACAGATATATATAACAAGCAAAATGCCTAGCAAATAAACAGCCGATGATCTATAAACAGTAGAATACGCTGAAGAATTACTTAACTCAGGTTACTTTGTGTATGTGATCTCCATTGGAATTGAAGACCCCAAAGCTTCTACAGCAGTTGATGGTAGATCAGACAAAAACATCTTGGCTGGTTACAAACTGTCCTTGGTGTTTAAGGCATGATAAGAGTCCCGTCCAACTTATGCCTGGCAACCTTTATATAGCTCAGATTGTTTACCATAACGACTGACTAACAGAAAGACATCTCTGTATTGTTTTAGAGATGCACTCTCAAATTCTACCTCCAGATGCCATCATACATGCTATAGGTAATATATTAACTATTTATTGTAGCTATACAGACAATAGACTCAAACTGTCAACATGTTGAATACAACAATGATATCTACGTTCCCATTGTATCCAACAGCATTTGCTCAAGAAGTATCCACTCAAGCCAAAACCTGACAGTAATCTGATGGCTATTCTATGAGGAAAAATCATATTTTATATCAAATGCAACTCACACACATTAACCCCCCCCCCCCCTTAGCCTGGGCCAGCCACTAACTAACTAATGCACCTGTGGGCAACCTGACTATAAGCAAACACATGAATCTGCACCAAGGTTGATACAGGTTGACAGCAAGAGGCCTACCCTTTTCAAGGTTCTGTGGATGCATCCACTGCAACATCTGCAGCCTCTAGCGACAGGAAAATAAATCTCATAAGGGGTTCTCCAATACCCTTCATGCCATTTCTAGCAGCATCCTTAACCAGGCAGGTGTTTCTTCTGCAGATGCTGGAGCATAAGAGTCTCAATGAAAGCTTGTAAAAACTGCTGGTTTTGCAGCTGCTCCCATTTCAGCTCATGGAGTTAACACCCTTTGTAAGTTTATGGTCAGTGCTACACCACAGTATTTTGTCCAAAAGGCCATCCTGCCCTCAAACAGCATGTGGCAGGTAATGTGTCCCTGTTGCTAGACCATTTTGTCAGTGTCAAGCGACCAGGAGAATTTGGTCCAGCAAGCATGATCAGGGACTCTACATAGCCTTAATCCTGCACTGGATGGATCCTTTGGCAGCTGTGAAGGATGCATGATGAGGCACACAGGAGCTGGTGTTACTGCCTCATGTCTTCTACCATGGTGTTAGTCTACCCCTCTCCTCCTAGTTCTCAAAACCATCTGTAGTTGTGTTGCTAATACACTTCTTGTCATTTGCAGGGTATATGATTACCTAAAGTGGTTCTTCTGGTCTTATGAAGGACCTCCCTGAATCCAGTGTACCTAACCAGGATCTGCTGCACCACCATGTTGAGGACATGTGCCAGGAAAGATATGTGTGCACAAAGACAATATTTCCCTGCACATAAGTGTAATAGCCTGGTATAGATATTAATTCAGACACCATGTCACAGAAATGGCACTTAAAGCCTTGCTGCCCTTTAGGACTAGGGGTGTCCTTTAGCCACTAAAAAAACAAACAAAAGAGGTTGCACCAGCCTAGTGCATTATCCCACAGCATTTATTTACTAAAAAGCACCATAAAATATACTCACAAACATGTGAATTAAAACCACTTATCAAGCTATTGGCCCATAGCCCAGTACAGGCAGTCCCCTAGTTACAAATGTAGCCATGTGCTCTCTTGAGAGTGGCTGGTAGTAGTGGTTAACCTTATAGCTGCCCTCAATTACACCATATTTCACACATACGTAGACACTGACCAGGCCGGCTTTTGTTTTTGTTGTTTTATTTAGATCAAAGAACTTGGATGGGGATAAGGAATGACTGTGGGATGCCCAAATAATTATATTACATGAAGTCCATATACACTCCTCTATATGCGCACTTTCACTGCAGACCGTCCCTCTGCAGACTGTTACTCTTCACAACTCTCCAGCACTCAACTTGCTGACCATTTCTCCTACTGTTATCTCTCCAGCACTGAACTTGGTAAATCTTCACTTCATTACTTCTCTCCAGCACTGCACTTAGTTTCCAGCTTGAAAGGAAATTTATCAAGCTTCTCTGTACCTTTCTCTTCAACGCGTCCAGCACATGGCGAGGCCTACTCTCAGCAGAACCTCCGGAACACCCATTACAGGCCAGGTATCATGGGCCCCTGAATGTGTAGCAAAATGTACTTGAGTGCTAGCCGGGCCTTTGATGAACTACAACTCCCAGACTATCCTTCTTCCAGGTCCCACAGACCCTCCCCAGACTGGGGTGACCTCCCGGGTAGGGGCCACCACAGCGCCTCTGCTACATCTCCAGACTTCCATCCAACACTTCTCCTCCCAGATCGGGCTGACTCTGAGTATTTAAGGAGGCCTGTCTCTTGTCAATCCTGCTTGGGGATTGGTCAGAGCTCCCTAGAATACTCCAGATGACTCCTCCTATCTCTCAGCTCTCTGACCAGAAACCGAGCCTCTCCTCCCAGTACAGATCAAAACATTCAGACCTGCTTTTACACTCAGGCCTGAATTTTACCTTACCTAGCAAACTCTGCTAGAAAAACGCACCTATTCTATGGGGGCACCACACAAACATCCAACTTAGAAATGACTCCTACTTACAACTGGGGGAGACAACAGGAAGTGACAGGAAATCTACCCCTAGGAAGGGGAATTTGCTCCTGTAAGAGTTATCATGGGAAAAAGGTGTCCCCACTGAAGCTTTGTCCGCAATCCTTGTTTCCACGACAACTCAAAATTTTCTAAATTAAATTTTCATAAGGACAGAAAGTGAGGTGACATCTTCTGAACAAAAGCACAGGCAGCAAAACAAATGTTTCAGAGGTGTTACCTCTTCCCTATGCTACCAAAAAAATGTAAAAATTATTGTTTTGGCTGGAACTGCACTTAAAAAATGTACCTGTTCCGACTTACAAACAAATTCAACTTAAGAACAAACCTACAGACCCTATCTTGTTTGTAACCCGGGGACCTTCTGTAGTCTCAGATTCAGTAGACTCCACAGTACAGGAGGACCTCAGAGGGATCCTGATTGGCTGATGCGTTTCAAAGGGTATACCTCTGAAATTACTGAGCTATGAACGAGTAGCTCAATCAGCTAATTACAGTACGTGTGTGTTCCATTGATAACTACTATTTGTCTGCTATGGTGGCATATGGGATTGGTATTTAATTTATTCACAGATCTCTGGGAATGAATGACACAACTGTGAGAGTGGAGCTGTACTCTAATTTATATTGCAGGGCAAAACCTGCTTAGTCTCTTTCATTCTGCTATTTATTCAACTCAACTCAATGTACTGTCCTAAGACCCTAGTAATTTACAACCAAACACATACTTGAAGTCTATAAATTGGGGATAACTGGGGATGGGGGTCAGGGATTATGAACTTGTTGTTCCAAAGTCTTTTTGTGCACTCTGTTTTGACATTCTATTATGCCCCATACAGATGAGTGAAGGCACATATACTGCAAGCATGAAGCGTTTGTTTTGGCATCTGTTTTGACTGCAATAAAATTCATTCTTTTAAACCAGTTTTGTGATTCAAATACCTCTATACTTAAAAAAAAGTACAAAATATATCAGTTTATCAATTCCACAGCTTAAAGTGATTATAAAGCTTCGATTTTCTTAAACAAACAGGTTTATGATGTCACATTTGAGGAAACGCATTGTGCGAAGCTAACGCACGTGACGTTGCCACGCCTACTTGGACCATAAATTATTGTGAAGCATTGTTTGTAACCTCTATCATGCATCTTGGGATTGTTATGCATGCAAAGCGCATATTGTTTTTATTTATGTAATTAGTATTCATACTTTAAAGTGCAATAAAACCTTTTAGACAGTTTTACACTATGTGGATTCTTTCATTTTGAAATTATGTGGAATTTTGTGCATTTATGGTTGCCATTGATGTTACCATTGATTGGATTTGCCAGATATACTGCTAAACTTCAGCCAAACAATATGAACCGGATCTCTGCTTGATGGGACTACCACATTTATGCTGATTTGAGTCTGTAGTGGAATCCTCATGTTCTGGTAAGAGTCCATTGCTTGTGGCTGGTGGAGGCTCACGTGGTGATTGTGAGAGTGGATTGAACACTCCCTTTCTGCAAAGTGTCACTGCGGTGTTTTGGAAGACCTAATCTGGACTTTTTTCACTTATATATGCACGTGTTTGTTTTATATTTTATATGTTATATTATATTTTAACTGAGTCACCTTGTACATTGTCATATTTTAACATGGCAATTTACATAATTATCACTGTTACACTGTTATTTTTTGCCAGGAACTTTTTTTTCCTGTTTATTTACCTGCCAGCACATCTTTTTTAATTGTTTTACGTTTATACTAACTTGCTCTGCTCAATGGAATTAAATAGCGTTACTGCACATAAATGTGCACATTTTTTTCTGTGATTTGTCCTTTTTAAAATGACACTAAATTCATGAGCATTGCAAAGTTATTTACACATGAATTAAGGTATCTTTTTTCAATTTTTTTTTTCTAAAAATGGCAAATGTGCAAAAATATTAACAAACAAAATAAAAACAAAAACGATTAAATATTAATAGTTAATATAATAGAAACAAACAAAAAACAGCAGAACAATAGTTGAAGGGAGAAGGGGACTAAGGAGTTAATTAGGGCTGAGTATAGTAAACTAAGGGTTAATAATGGGTACAACTAAGGAACATTTTATAAAAAAAGAAAAAAAAATACTAGTGAGGTTGCTTTAACTGACATCATTTGCAGATCTAGATTAATCTCTTTGATCTGCAGATGAATGAACAGAAAGATACAAAAGTAACGATATGTTACTTTGCATCTTTGGTCTAGAGCAGTGTTGGTTATAAAGACTGTTTTTTGACAGCTAGAGCTGCTGACTTTTTCGCTGAGTATACTGTAATGCCGGCTATGATTAAACACAGCCAACAATTATGGTACACTGGGAGGGGGAGTCCCAGAAGCAGGGCAGAGAGATTGGGTGTGCTACACACCCCCTGCTTACAATGATGGCATTTTTTTCTGGCCGTGTAGAGCATGCCCAAGATGTGAAACCAGTTAAGTTGACATTTTTTTAAACAATTAAAAAAAAAATTAAAGAAACGTTTGTTGTAAATGACGTCACTATCCTTTGTAAGAAGTATACTTATAAATGAGACAACAGAACAAAATGTGCAAGAGAAAGCCTTGTTTGTACAACACAAACAAAAATTATATAAGGTATATGTTTACTATGTAGCCTTAAGCCAGCCTTTTCTTCGTGGAGACCTAGGGTTCCTCCCTCCACAGTTGGCTAGGGGTTCCTTTAGCAGTGGGCAATTTCTTCCTCTAAGATGAGTAACAACTCACAATGAGTTATTTCAAGGGTTCATCCACATTGAGAACCACTGCTTAAGTAATGACAAAGTTAGCAGTGATTCAACAGACCCATAGCTGAAATGTTATTAGTATAGATTGCTCTGGTCCATGATGGGTATACAGGTGTGAGATGAAGTGGCTGAAAACAAATGAGCAGCTTTTGCTGCAACACTCACTTGATCCCATACGGTTTCCAAATTCACCATACCAATGCTGCCTTACTTTTCAGGGTTAAATAATAACCTGAGTCATTCAACCCACTTCCTATTAGCCCAGGCCATATTAAGCAAGCCCTCTGGGGGTGTGTCATTAGGGAAGCTTGGGTTCCAAGTACAACACTGCAGAGAGTGGTGATGATAACATACCAGCCAGCGAAAACAGGAATGCGCAGAAGATTCCTGGAATAAAAAGGTATGTATGCACATTTTTTTTTAAAGTACATGCAGCTGGGGGTAGTAGTACTCTGGGAGGAAGATAAAATACAACATATGTGTATCACCCTCCTCTAGCTAGGTTGTTAGGCTAAATTAGATTTTTTGCCTCAGTGTAGTCAGTGGAGCAGTGGTCTATTGTTTCTATTGTCTGGTGAGGGTTTCCTAGCTGGGTATTTGATTTCTCCTACTTGCTTCTGAGGGAAGCTTCCAGAAAATATGGCAGGGAGAGTCAGATATCCAGTGACAGTGATGAATATTTGTCATGCCTCAGTCAATCTCTAGAAGGAGGCTTCCAGAAGGTGGCTGGGGAGGTGATAAATGTGTGGTAGGCCTTTCCACATGGTTCTTTCCTCTTCAGGGAGCATTCCAGTTCTCCTAGGGCTGCTGCCCCTGGGTGGGAGCTAGAGTGTGCTGAAGAATTGCAGTTTGGTGTCAGCAGGTGCTGGGCTGAGGGCCTGAAGAAGATTACTTAAAGGATTTCTGCTGGTGGGCACTGTCCTAAAGTCCTTGTCTGGAGAAGAACCTTTTTATCTCCCTCACTGCAGAAGTACCCATGGAAGCTAAGTGGCAGTCAGCTCCTGGGACATTGTGAGTAAGACATACTGTCTGACATTCATGTGTGTTTCCAGCTACAAGGATTTGTGCTAGAAGATTGTCCTACTATTGATTGTTTTGGAGTATCTTGAACCCCTCTCCTGTTTCAAGTTACTCAGCAATAAATAAAAAGACATCCCCTAGACCAAGCCTGTATTGTCAATGTGCATGGTACTGCGCTTCTAACTGGCAGCCTCTGCACTAGCAAGGGAAACCTGGGCATAAATACTACAGGTACTCTACATATGTAAAATACATTTCAAATGACAGGCTTTTCTTTAAATGGTGAGTTAATTGAAAATAAAGATTACAGTTATCAGTAGGGATGAGCAAGTCATTTTATCCAACGTGGACTGAGATCATTTTCAAAAGCAGAAGTTCATGACCTTTTTGAGGTTTTGAGAAAATCATTATAGCTGACCTATAAAAACAGTAACTTATAGCAACCAATCAGAATCCACAATGGTGGTTAGCTTTGACAAGGTGAATTCTGATTGGTTGCTATGGCTGACTATATTTAGGAAATTATAATTAATATTATTATTATAATACAAGAAATTAGCACCTTAAATAAAAACTATTAAAATGGTAGTAAACTTTTTTTTTTATTTTACCTACAGGTAAACTTACAATAATGCGTACAGTGAATATCTGCTAAATGTGCGCAGTGCACTCTGTGTTCAGGGCCCAATGAGCATGCACAAGGGTGACATCGTCGTGGCCCAGCCATTCAAGTGGCTGGAGAGCGTGATCCCGAAAGGAAGACGGAAGAGCCTGCAGTGCTTACTAGCATATTAATGAATGTACTATTGCTTTAGGACTGTGAGTACTGAACAGACAATGTAAAGGCAGCTTAATAGCTTATAATGCAATTATTCCAATCTGCAATATCTCATATATGCCACCTGAATCATTTCTTTGTTTCTATTTTTATTCTCTCTTTCATTTCTTTGATTCTGTGTTTTTCTAATTTGGTCAGTTAACGACTACAATCTTGAAACAATATCATGCAAATTAAACCGTCAGAACAGAAAAGAATAAAAATAATTAAAAAAAGTAAAACATCATCACAAGCCAAGCTTTGTCCTGTGCTTTGTTAGCACACTGTAATTAACATAATTGTTTCTTGTAGAACCATTAATTATTATGAAAAACTCTGTAGTCTGTAACAAAACAGGTTGCTTTTAGCCTTAAAGTAGAAGTCCATGCTAAAACTAAAATCCCTGCATCTATAGTCACCCATGATCTAACACTAACCTATCTAACCCTGTGAAGACAAAATGAGTATACCTTTTCTGAAGGCGATCCGAACCGTTCTCCAGAGATGGAAGCTCTGCAGAGGGCACGGCCGACAACGGCTGTGAAATGAATGGGGTGTGACGTCACCCATAGAGCAACTATTGGGCTTCTGTTGATGGTCATGTCCTCTGCACCCGCCTCTACAGCGAAGCTGTGGCTGACAGCTCAGCTTGGGATCGAGTCGGATCACCTGCAGAAAAGGTATCTATGCTGATTTTTTTCTTCACAGGCTAGATAGGTTAGTGTTAGAATGTGGGTGTCTATAGATGCTGGGGTTTTAGTTTTAGCATGGACTTCTACTTTAAAGGATAAGTTCCCCTTTCATAACATGTCACATCCATATTTGAGCCCCCGTACCTCCCCCATCCCTGTTGTGCCAGTGGGGGTTCTTCTCCACCCCCTAGCCGTGAAATTTTTTTCTAAAAAGCGACCATACAGGGCTCCGCCCACCCAGCTGCATTGCTTATTTACAGCGCTCTGTGAATGGGAAACTACAAGGTCCAGCAGCCTTTGTGGCTGTCGGTTTGTAGTTCTCAATGAACTAGTACGTCGCTGTGAGCACTGTGGTAGTTCATTCATTCTTCCTGTCAGCATGTATGGGCTTCCTTATGAGGTACAAGCAAATCTATAAACTTATAGGTCTGCAGGAGACCTGAATGGCATCAGTGATCTGCTGATCACTGGTGCAATAATCTATAGGCTCCTGCATCAAAAAATAATAAATGCACATTTTTTTACCTGCAAAAAAATGTGCATTTATTATTTTTTCTGAGAAGGTGAACTTATCCTTTAAGCCGGCTATACATGAATCGAAATGCTGCCGGTTTTGCAGGGAATGGCTGAATTTTTCTCCATGTGTGGACATTGTGGTTGTACCGGAGTCGATCTACAGATTGACTGCTGTGCAATCGCCCTATCGGATTTTCCCATAGCTCAGCAGGAGGATTCTTCCATCCATAGATTCAAAAAAATAAAAGCCAAGGTTTCCATACTCTGCACTGATTATGCCCTAGCAGTGCTGGGACAAGGTCATCTAGAGCCCAAGGCAAACATGCCACCCCCCCCCCCATATGTATTAACCTTATGTGTCAGAAAAAATCTCCCACAAAAACACTGAGCACTAATCTGCATGCTTACCGCCTAAGCATAAATTCCCCCTCCTCCCAGTACAAATCCTTTCAGGACAAATCTTTGCCCCCCAAAATTAATAATCCCCAGCTTAAATATCCCCCCCCCAAACAAAGTCACCCCTCCTAGCACAAATCCTCTACCCTCCTCTTGGCCAATTCTCCCAGATCGATCGCCCAAACAGGATTCAGGGATCAGGAACAGACTCCACTTGGTGCAGGGCAGGTCTTTCAGGCAGCTCACTGAAGTCCTGCAGGGCTTCTGAATTGCTTAGTCTGTGGAAGTAGGCTGTGATTTCAGCCACCATCTCCACAGGGTCCTACTTTGTCAATCTGTGCCATCCAGAGAGGGGCTACTAGTCAGCTTAAATAGTCTCTCCCACAAGGCATCTCTTCTCCCATGAACCCTCCTTTGCACCACAACTTGATGGGAGATGTAGTTCTACTGCAGCACAGCCAGGAAGCAAACTACATCCCCCAGAGTGCATCTCTCTTGTCACTGCTAGAGTCACAGAACAGTAAACTGGCACTAGGGGGAAACAGCTGCATTAAGCCCAAAGGCAGAAATGTCTTGGATGCTGGGAATATGCATACCCAGCTCCTGGCTACATTTGCATTTTTTTATTGGATATGTTTTACAGCAGAAAGTAAAAAATATTGTTTTTTTTTCCAAAATTGTCAGGCTTTTTTTGTTGATATCGCAAAAAATAAAAAACGCAGAGGTGATCAAATACCACCAAAAGACAGCTCTATTTGTGGGAAAAAAAGGACATCAATTTTATTTTGGTACAACGTCGCACGACTGCACGTTTGTCAGTTAAAGCAATGCAGTGCCGTACCGCAAAAAATGGCCTGGTCATGAAGGGGGTGAAACCTTCCAGGGCTGAAATGGTTAAACATGGAATAAATCTCTACTTTTTGGTTTTTCAGATGCAGGTGATGACATTCTATTTTAAAAATAAGGCTTTTGGTACCTTTAAGCTCATATCAGTTTAAACTGTCTGGTTATACTTTCTAGAGCACAAGACAAACAAGAAAAACAAACATGCAATAGAGCAACAGCTAAATATTTCATCATCCGAGGGTGAGGGCATTACTGTGTGTAAATATAGATCATTACAGCGAGTCACATTTATAATAACAGGAATAAAGTTTTGTTCTCTTTCACTGCACACAGAAAGGAGTCAGAATTATTACTCAACCCAGAACTAAAGAAACAGAAATAGTATATAGACAGAACCAAAATAAACACTACTAGAGTCAAATCTTACGGTATTAATTTGCTGCAGGCCTAGTAAATCAGATCTGCTTATACCAAATACTGTATCGTTTATCTGTTTGAAGACTCCGAATATTTAAAGACCATTACCAACCAAGATTAATGCCAGAAGTTTAGATAATCACCAATGAGTTGAATCACTTTTAGATTTCTTTTTTTTTTTAAAAAGGTTTTATTGGGTTTTCACAAATACAGAGAAAAAGAGAAACAGTGGGGAAGGGAAGGCATCCCAGTAAGAAAAAAGAAAAAAAAAAAACATCATACAAAATAGAGCATCTAACAAATAGAAGTCAGTCTATTAACAATACATCTTCAATGACAGGGGAGGGGCCCTAGCCGGGTCTCGCACCACCACCCAGCACCCCTAATGGGAGCAAACTGTGCCGGGTCATGGACCAAGACCCCCCAGGGTAAAGGGTCTCCCCATTCCAAAATTAAATGACAGCTTCATTGACCTGCGCATCAAGGAGATTTACAAAACCAGAATGGCCTTCGAGACCACCGAGAGAAAAAGTTCATTAAAACAATACACCAATATTAAGAGGAGATAGTAGAAAAAAGCGGTAAGACAGTGAGAGAAAGGAAAGACAGGAGAGAAGAGATGAAAGGGATAAAGAGAGGCACCGGGGAGACACTATCGAAGTTATTCGAAATTTTAACTACAGGAGGACACCTTGAGGAACCTCATCCAAGGCTCCCACACCGCTTCAAATTAAGAGGAAGTGTCCAGAAGAATATTAGCGAATTTTTCTTGTGTCATAATCCATATAATCTTTTTTTCCTGGTGCATCATGGCAGCATACACATGGGTTGTGGCTCCGCCCCCACAACATGATAGGACTGGTTAACTATAAATCAAAGACAGACCCGGCTCACCGCATTCCCACACCCTCGGAACCTACTCCAAGGAGTTCCACAGGAGGACATCAATTTTAAAGCTTATTGAAGCTATCACAGAGGGGCCACGGAGAGAAATAGGGAAAGTAGAGAAGAGAGGACAGAAAGGAAAGAGAGTGACAGAATGGCGAAAAAAGATGATAGAGGAGAATTATAACCACATAACAAAATTACTTGAAAAAGAGAGCCACCAGAGCTTCCGGTAAGACCAAAACATTTAGAGGAACTACGCGTCCAGTTACTTCGACAGTAAATTAAAACCTTACCCCTCTGGGAAATGGGACCCCCCAGAACCAGGTACTGGGCCGTGTCAAACGA
>BLSH010031151.1:336558-350708 GCA_018402905.1 Glandirana rugosa | reverse complement strand
TCTCCTGAGGCTATTTGCAAGTCAGCAATATGGTCCTCCCAGGAAACACCTTTATTACACTTTAAGTGAACCCGGCTCACGACAGTAAAATTTGGAAAATTCATGGTGCATAATTGCGCTTCTGATCATTACAAAATTTTTCTTGCACCCTCCCATATGGCGAGTTAGGTCCCATGTGTATGCTGCCATGATGCACCAGGAAAACGGAAAATTGTATACTCACCTTTCCGTAATTTTCCTTTCCTGGTGCATCTTCATGGCAGCATACAGATTCCCGCCCAAATTGGTGAGAGTTACAGAGAATGCGGTGAGCCGGGTCTGTCTTTGATTTATAGTTAACCAGTCCTATCATGTTGTGGGGGCGGAGCCACAACCCATGTGTATGCTGCCATGAAGATGCACCAGGAAAGGAAAATTACGGAAAGGTGAGTATACAATTTTCCGTTTTTTGCTCCTCTGAATGAAACAGAAGATTTTTTCCAAGCTTTCGCTATGGTCATTTTCGCTCCTAGCAGGATAAAGTGGGATAGCTTATAAGCGGTTTTAGAGAGGCCTTCGGGTTTGTGGTTAAGAAAGGCTACCTCGGGGGTCTGCGGGATGGGGTGTCCCAAAACCTTTCTTAACATAGAGAAGATTTTATTCCAGAACCCCCTGATCCTAGGGCATTCCCACCACGTATGGTAGAAAGACCCCAGGATATGACACCCTCTAAAACAGAGAGGCGAGGAGTTCGGGAACATGGAGGAGAGACGAGTGGGTACCAGGTACCAGCAAGTAATCACCTTAACACTAGCCTCCACTAGGGCTAAATTTACTATTCCCTTGAATGCCCTCACAAAGTGGGAAAACCACATCTCGGCATCCCATCCCAGGTCCAGATCCCCCTCCCACCTCCTAGCATAGGAGGGCAACCCAGGAAGATCTATCAAAGAGGCATATATAATCGAGATACCACCTCTAGGAGAAGAGACATCGGAGCACCATATCTCGTAAGGGGAGGCCCCAATGGAGGAGGGGTTGGCCTTACAGGAGTGGGCCAAGAAGTGGAGCTCTCAGAGGGGGGCATTTCCAATTTGCTCTGGCAGTACTCAAGGGAGATAGGTCCCGCTGCGGTAAGAAAATGTCCTATTCTGTAGAGGCCTTTGTTCGTCCACCAGCGGAAGACATGGATATCCTGACCCGGAGGGAAATGGGGATTATTAAAGATATGTTGTAGGGTCCGGACAGATGAGGCCAGCTTAGTGGTGTTAAATAGGTGGTCGCAGAGGGCCAGGGAGTTGAACAGGGTGGGGGATAAAATAGCAGGTCTGTTCTTGGGGGGGGGCCCAAACCAGATAGTCCAATGTATTAAGGGGGACTGCCTGTCTTTCTATATCCACCCAGTCAGGACTGTTGGACCTTGCATAAATAATTGAAAATTGGGCCAGTCGTGCAGCTTGATAATAGCGCCAAAGATTTGGGAGGCCAAGGCCTCCCTGAGACCGTCGTCTCCAGAGGATCTCAGCTGGACATCTGTAACCCTTCTTTCCCCAAATAAATTTTGTGATCAGAGCCTGGATTTTAAGAATTTGAGACTTTATAACTGGGATGGGTAATGCCCTGAAATAATAAAGAATTCTTGGGAAGAGGGTTATCTTAACTGTATTGATCCTTCCCATCCAGGAAAGGCCCAAATTCCCCCAGTTGTTTAACTCAGCCCCAATTCGTCTAAACAGCGGGGGATAATTAAGGGAGTAAAGTTGATCATATCTAGCCGCCAGTTGAATCCCAAGATATGGAATATGGAGAGGCGCCCACTGGAAGGGTCCCTGATCTGAAGCATCACAGTCTCAGGGATATTTATGTTGAGGGCCACTGATTTAGACATATTGACCCTTAGACCAGATGCGGAACCAAAGGTTTCTAGGAGCTTGATTAAGTGTGGAACCGAGATGAGGGGAGAAGTTATGAACAGGAGCAGATCGTCTGCAAAGAGGGCGCATTTGTGGGTTTGAGAGCCGCATTTTACTCCTTTAATGTTAGCGTGTTCCCTAACAGCGATTGCCAAAGGTTCAATAGCCATCGCAAATATCAGTGGGGGAAGTGGGCAACCTTGCCTAGTGCCCCTATGGATAGTGAACCGCTTAGAGAGAAAATTTTGCAGCTTTATAGAGGCACAGGGGGTGGAGTATAGGGCTTTAAGGGTTTGTAGGAATCTCGGACCGAAACCCCATCTACCCAAGACCTCAAAAAGGTATGGCCATTCGACAGTGTCGAAAGCCTTTTGGAGATCGACCGACAGAACAAAGCCTTCCTGTGATGGATCCCCATACCATCCTGAGCCGAGAATCGAAATAAGGTCAATGGACCTACGGATCTGATCTGGTCCCTGTCTCCCGGGTATAAAGCCTACTTGATCTTTATGTATATAATCCCCAATAAAGGCTGAAATTCTGTTGGCCAAGATTTTTGTTAAAATTTTGAGATAATTATTGATCAAAGAAATAGGCCTGTAGTTACTAACTTCAGACTGATCTTTTCAGGTTTCGGGATGACCGATATATTTGCAGAGTAAAGGTCTTCATTAAGAGTCATGCCCTTTTGTAGAGAGTTGAAAAAGTTAGCTAGGTGCGGGACCAATATGGAACCAAATTGCTTATAATAACCTGTTGAAAGACCATCAGGGCCTGGGGCTGAACCTTTCTCAAGGCGTTTAATAACATCGAGAATCTCTGATTCTGTGCAAGGGGCCTCGATTGAAAGCCTGTGTTCCTCGGACAGGGCCGGGACGGGAATGTTGTCAAGGAAGGCAGAAGATGGATTTGATGAGGTCGCAAACTCTGATTTGTAAAGTTTGGAGTAAAAGTCCTGAAAAGTGGACATAATTTTATGGGGGTTTTGGGTAAGGGAGCCCGAAAGATCATTAACCTTGGGAAAAGTGAAGGATCTGACTTTGGGGGATAATTTAGAGGCTAACTTTGGCCCTATATGATCCTTGCGTAAATAAAAGTGGGCATTCACCCATTGGGCCTGTTTCTCCACCTGAGTAGTGAGTGCCAAGTTAAGGGACGCCCTACCTGCCTCTAGCTTCATGCAAGATTGGGGGGAGGGAAATTGTTCTTCTTGTGCTCCTTAGCTAGCCTCTGAAAGTCTTGCTCTAGCTTATCTATGTGGATCCTCTTCTCTTTTTTAAGTTTAGCCATCAGTTGAATTATCTTACCCCTTATGACTGCTTTATGAGCAGCCCAGAGCGTCACAGGGGAAACCCCTGGGCCTGAGTTAAACCTAAAATATTCCTCAAGGTCCTTTTGGAGTAAGGTACAGTGGACAGGGTTATTCAATAAGTTTTCCCTTATTCTCCATTGGGGCCTATCTGAGTAATCTGAGGTGTAAAATTACCAAAGAATGATCTGAGAGCTGGGAATCCCTAATGAATGCTTTGGAAACCAGGGGAATGGAAGCAGCTCCTAAAAAAATATGGTCTATTCTGGCCAGGGATTTATGAGGGGCTGAGTAATGGGTAAAGTCTCTCATGTTGGGGTTACATTCCCTCCAAATGTCGACCAGTCCCAATGAGTTAATGAGTTTGGCAAGCTTGAGACTCTTTTTAGGGGGCTGTAAGAGGCGAGAGCGAGTTGGTCTTGATTTGTCCAACATGTGATCCAGGGCGGTATTAGAGTCCCCACCCAGGATCACAGTCCCCTCCAAGTGAGATGACAGGGAGTCTATCATGGAACGGAAAAATTTAAATTGGCCTGTATTAGGGGCATAGTAGGAGACTAAAGAGAAAGGTTGACCCCCGATGTCACCTACCAGGAGGATGTATCTCCCTTCTGGATCCCTCAATACCTGACGTGATTGGAACCCCACCCCTTTTGCAAAGAATATTCCAACTCCTCTGGTCTTGTCTGGTGCATTGGCCAGGAAGAATTGGGGATAACCTGCGTGAAGAAAACTCAGGGTAAACTGTGAAGGAAAGTGGGTTTCTTGAACAAAAAGGACCTCCAAGTGCTGCGAGTGGGCTGCTTGGAAGTACTTTCTACGTTTTATTGGGGAGTTTAGGCCCTGTGCGTTGTGAGTGGCCAGTTTTAATGACCCGGATTGGACAACGGGAGCTAACATGTTGACAAATAGAGGTAAACACTCTAAGCAACTTACCGGTGCCTGAGAGCCTTGAGAAAGCTGTTTTGCTTCTGCTAACCTGTTTGAGCTTATTCGTCCCTAACCTCTCGGGAGAGGGCCACCCCGGTGCCTGAGGAGAAGAGTTTAAGAGAGAGAAGAGAACAGAAAAAAAGAAGAACATCCAAACAGTAAGGAAGAGGAGGTAAGAGGAGGGCGACTAGTCGAATACAATCAGCCCCCTCCGCCTTCGGAGGATGAGAGCCAGAAGACCGACTGCCATAGCCCGAAACTGAAATAAACAGGACTGCCTAAACTGGCAGCTATACGTCTGCCTCTGTGCAAAACCCGTTGGTAAGGCCCAGAGGTAGAGGGAGGAGCATGCCTACCGCTCCGTACCCAGGACGGCCCAACAATAAGAGAAACAGCCGGGGAGGACCCCTAAAGGGGGGCCGTGCATGATAAATTTTCAAGGTGGAGAAATTAAAACAACATATATCAACATAGTAAATAGTGCTGCTGACAAGAGGAGAGCTTCTGGGTCCCTTGTGGAGGTAGACACCAGGTCACCCTAGGTCAAATCCCCTTCCGAACCCCCCCGGATGGAGGGATCGGGGGAGGAGGGGACCGGCCCAGAGCGAGCCAGGAGGGGGCGACCCCCGAGGGTCTAGCCAGCCCCCCTCAGGTGGGACACAACAAGAAGAGAAAATAACATTACAAAACAATAAAAACAATGTACCGCCCCCCCTAGGGGCTAACAGGTGTACAACCCGAGTATTTGGAATGGGCGGAACTGGGCCAATGAGTAAAGGATAAGCCCTAAACACTTTAAAGAGAAACCCCTGTTAGGGAACATGACAAATCAGGGGGGGTGAGAGTCTTTGGGTCTCTTGGAATGCTGTTTCCTCCAAACTGGGGGGATTGGACTTTGAGGGGAAGGGCGCTTCGTAGATCCAGCAGATTTGGCTTGAAGGAATTCCAATGTGATGATGTTTAATTTAACTAGCAGGTGTTCACCCTCGTTGAATGAAGAGAAACCGTAGGTTTTGCCCTTAAAGGAAAAGGAGAGGCGGAAAGGAAAAGACCACCAGTACTTGATGGATTTCCGTAGCAACACTTCAAGAAGGCGTTTCATGGTTCTCCTCTTTTGAATAGTAGCTGGAGAAATATCTGCGAACACCTGAATAGAATGTCCCTGAAAGGATACTTTAGGTAGCTTTCTGGTGATCTTCATTATTTCCTCCTTCACCGCGTAAAAATGTGGTTTCACCACAATGTCCTGTGGGAGACCATCAGAACGAGGGGCTTGGAGGGCCCTGTGGGCCCTATCAAGTTTCAATCTATGCTCTGGAATGTTCGGGATAAGTTCCTTTATAAAGGAGCAGACTGCTTCATGAACATCCGTGATGGTTTCCGGCACTCCCCGCAAGCGGAAATTGTATCTGCGGGACCGGTTTTCAAGGTCTTCGATCTTAGAGTGGGCAGTCTCTAACTGGTTTTGTAGGTCCTGGATGCGGGAAGTATTTTGGTTAGCTCTTGCAATGGTTTGGTCTGTTTTTTGTTCAACTACATCAATTCTAGACCCCAAGTTCTGAAGGTCTGATTGAATGGTTGAGGTTATTTGTGATGCAGTCTGAGCCAAGCCTTTAGCTAACATTTTAGAGAATGTTTCCATCATGAATTGCAATTCAGGATGTGGAAAAGGGGATGGAGGTTCCGGGAGGCTTGGAGTATCAGGGTCAGGGACCTGGGCTCCAATCGGTGAAGCAAACATTTCTGAGAGAATCCTTTCTAGAAGGGAAACTGTAGAGGCTGGAGAGGTGTTAAGCGGAATAGGAGAAGCAATGGCTGGTGAGTCCTGACCTGGGAGGATGTGGGATCCTCCATCCACACCTGCCTCCATGTCTTCCAGGCTTTCCGGTGCTATAGGGTCCTGCAGGGTCACAGTAGGTTGAGAAGGCCGGTCAGGAGGTTGTTTAGAGAAGCCTGGGTGTTTTGTTAAGTCCCTTCTAACCGCTGCAGCATACATAGGGAGTAGAATGGGATTAACAGGCTTAAGTTGTGAAAAAGAGGTTGTGTGAGGAATTGCAAGGGCCAAAAAACAGATATCAATATCAGTTCTGAAGAACTCCGCTATGTAGCCCCCCTAAGGGAATAATTGGAGGTGAGGAATGCACTCTATGAGGCACCCAGGAATCTTTGACAAGTAAAAGAATCCTGGGGAGATCAAAGTTTATGGGGAAACTGGTGATAGCTTGTTGATTTCCACTACTTGTGGTTAAGGCCCTCTGGTGATGACACCTGCACTATAGGCTGCGGTTCCCCTGCGAGTTAGTAGGGCCCATCATGTATGGCTTTATCAAGCCTTCGGATTACTTGGCTCCCCAGGGCCCAGGGGCGGGACCCAAATGTGGTGTGAAGGGGGTCTACCTGCAGGATGTCCACCTTCCTGGGATGCGAATCTTGGGCTCCGTTCTAGCCGCCCCGCTCCTGGACTAGGCCGCAGCCGTGGTCTCGATTATTGGCGGCGTCTGCCGCATGCTCCTAGGGACAGTCGGAGCTTCGGGTGGATCCCCGGAGATTGCCTGGCTTCATGGGCTGCTGGTGCCGGGGGGTTAGGACCCGGATGGCTGCTGATGGAGGCCGAATGGGACGGAGCGGGTCGGAGCTCCGCGGCTAAGCGTCCATCGCGGAGAACCGGTGCATGCGCACGTGCACTTTTAGATTTCTTATGTCTCCTTTGTAGTTGTTTGTCTGGTGGTGTCTATGCCCCTGTCTTGAATCTACAGTGGTCTCACTCTTTAAGTTTTCCAAATACTCATTTTAATCCAGGGAGTGTGACTCCATCATTTCAATTTACATGCTGCGCTTGTAGGCAGTTGCCAATTGTAGTACTGGGCTGCCCAGGTGAGGAAGGGTTAATGCGGGGTCTGCATTTTCCTATGCTTTTGTGGGTTCTTCCTTCCACCCTGTGATACATATGAATAGGGGAAGGCTGGGCTTGAGAGGAGAAGCAGGGACTGCGTGAGAAAGTAGAGAGAAATCCACCTATGAAGATGTAATCAACTGTAACCTGCTCTCAGCTCTCAGCACAGGAATCCACCTCTCAAGGTCTCCACCAGTTATGGACTACTACCTAGGAAAGTATGCCAGCACAGCCTGGGGCTAGTTAGTTAGGGGAGAACTGTGTGCATTCTGGTGTGTATTATTGCAGCATGTCAAGTAAAACTGTTAACCGTTCAAAAACTTGGTATGAAGTTATTTGTAAAGGGGTGTATGGTGGTACATGGCATATCTAGAAGAACAAGGCCTGAAAGGCACAAATGGGGTTGAAGAGTAAGGCACAGAAGGCCAGCACAAAGGTTAACACAACAAAGGAATTGGAGATAGCAATGTAGTTGCCATGTACTGGTGAGAATGAAGAGCAGCCAGACAGCAAGGAACGATACCAGGCATAGGCGACAAATTCTCTGGTAGCGAGGGGTCCAGTGCTCTGGCTCCCTTCCTAGTAGTCAGTTCCCCAAAAGCAACCCGGACTGAACCCGCAGTATGGAGACCCCAGGACGCTAGCTACATGGTACGGGAGAGCTGAAGGAGTTAATTAAGTGCACGCATGAGGTCTGCGCTTAGTGCATTGTGGGACCCCATTCTTTCACTGGGAAAAGCTGGACTGGTGGAGCGGGACAGCTCAGTGGTGTCCCCCTATAAGTGCTAAATTCTGGCAGATAAGGTGTGCAGTAATATGCATCGCAGTGTTTCACAGGATGGATTTATATTGCTGGACAGCTGCATGCAGTGTGCGGCTCATCTATAAGCTGAGGATATGCCTTTATGTTGATTTTCACATGAATGCAGACCCGCCTGGTCCCGTGGTGAGCTTGTACATGGGAGAGGCACCCCCGTGTGCAGGGTGAGTAGGCCCCGCCCATACACTTGCTGTGCAGTGACATGCAGAACCATGCAGAGTGGCGTGAGATTATATAGACCCTAACTAACCACTGGTTAGCGGGTAAAGAAGACAAAAGTCTGCCATCACTAGATACCATTAAACTAAATGTGTAGTGCTCAGCCTTCAAGGGAAGGCTTTGGTAATCCACAGAGGTAAAGGTATCTTTGCAAAATGCCCAGCACAACTAGCAGTGAAAGAGTCACAAGGTCCCCTTTAGATAAACCCAACCAGGGGTAGTAGTGTTCCCAAACAAGTGTAGGCGATGTTCAGTACAAAAAGGGTGGGTTTAAGACTGCTCACCAATCAGACATCAGACAGGTGTCCATGTGGTCACTGTCTGTTTTTTGATGACCACTCTTGTGGACTGGATGAAAGCAGATGAAAGGTAAGCTGGCCTTGTATGTTTGAAGCACAGTCAATGCCCCATGTGAGAGGCTCCCAGCAGTGTGTTCCAACTCAGTAGCCTCATAAGATGTCTCTCTCTTGTGCAGGCTGCCCCCTCTCCCTGGTGGTCCATGTATCTCACCATAGTTGACTTTGTGCCTCATCTTGGCTCATCCAAACACAATATCCCCCACACACATGGTCAAGATAACTGGCTGTTCAGTGATGCTGGGTACTGTAATGACCATAGGCTGGAAACCGTGGATACTCAAAGTGAAGAAATGTCACTTTTGTCAATGTCAAGAGCTCATGTCTCTTGTGTTCTCTCTCCAGTCCTCCTCCTGATCACTAGTTGGGGGTACACAGTTTCTGAGATGAAACTGTTGATGCAGCCAATCTCACTAAGGGAATAAGGGGAATTAGGCCCACTTATTTAAAGATGAAGTTATGGTTCAAAATAAAGAAAAGATATATTAAAACTCACAAGCTGTGCAAAGTAGGAAGAAAGTTTAAGAGTCATACAATGGGGGGTAAAACCATAGCACAAGGGGGGGAATAAGGGGAAGTTGCAAGCTATGCCCTCCTCATCGTATACTAGAGAAACTGTTAAAACACCCCTGCTGGCAGTAAATGGGCTTGGTAGCAGCTGAGAGTGGACAATTGGTCATGCGCATCAGAGTGGAGGAAGGCACAGTTTGATAGCTTCATCCTGAGCACTGGATGAGCTTGTCCCAGCACTGAATATAACCTATATTGTATATAGTCTCTTATATTTTTTTAGCTAAACATGTTAAACATGTAAAAACATGTTTTATATGTATTTACAGTCAATATCAACTAATGTTTTAAAAACATTTGTTATTACATACATGGGACAGCCATATTTGCTCAATACTTATGCAGGCTCCGCTGCTTTTCAGTTGTACACAAGGGTTATGCTATACTGCTCCTAACTATGAGCTGGCCCTCTCACTAAAAATAATGCACTCCATGTGTGGCTGGTATCTTATCTCAGCTGTTGTTAAGCAGTCTGGACTGGAAGTGTAATCTTGCAGTGAGATAGGAGAATCAACACTGCACAGTCACTGAAGTACTAGCGTAGGAAGAAGAATCAGCATATGTGATGAACAAATAAGGAAATAAGACCATCCCGTACATGTACATGTGTAGCCATGCCCACGTAGGGGTTGCTGAAAGTAGGGGTTCACCTGTCACTCTGCCCTCAATCACACATGTCCTTGCATTTGGAGTCAGGAAGAACAAGCCGGTACTTTGTTTTTTTATTAGGGGATTTAACTTGGATGGGTGAAATGTAATTATGGGATGCCCAGAAGATTAACAGTTCTTGAACGGGACCTTCTACAGTATCTCACAAAATTGAGTACACCCCGCACATTTTTGTAAATATTTTATTCTATCTTTTCATGTGACAACACTGAAGAAATTACACTTTGCTACAGTGTAAAGTAGTGAGTGTACAGCTTTTATAACAGTGTAAATTTGCTGTCCCCTCAAAATAACTCAACACACAGCCATTAATGTCTAAACCGCTGGCAACAAAAGTGAGTACACTCCTATGTGAAAATGTTCAAATTGGGCACAATTAGCTATTTTCCCTCCCCGGGTGTCATGTGTTTAGTTAGTATTACAAGGTCTCAAGTGTGAATGGGGAACAGGCATGTTAAATTTGGTGTTATCACTCTCACTCTCTCATACTGGTCACTGGAAGTTCAACATGGCACCTCATGGCAAAGAACTCTCTGAGGACCTGAAAAAAAGAATTGTTGCTCTACATAAAGATGGCCTAGGCTATATGAAGATTGCCAAGACCCTGAAACTGAGTTGCAGCATGGTGGCCAAGACCATACAGCGGTTTAACAGGTCAGGTTCCACTCAGAACAGGCCTCGCCATGGTCGACCAAAGAAGTTGAGTGCACATGCTCAGCGTCATATCCAGAGGTTGTCTTTGGGAAATAGACGTATGAGTGCTGCCAGCATTGCTGCAGAGGTTGAAGGGGTGGGGGGTCAGCCTGTCAATGCTCAGACCATACGCCGCACACTGCATCAAATTTGTCTGCATGGCTGTCATCCCAGAAGGAAGCCTCTTCTAAAGATGATGCACAAGAAAGCCCGCAAACAGTTTGCTGAAGAGAAGCAGACTAAGGAAATGGATTACTGGAACCATGTCCTGTGGTCTGATGAGACCAACATTAACCTTATTTGGTTCAGATGGTGTCAAGCGTGTGTGTCGGCAATCAGGTGAGGAGTACAAAGACAAGTGTGTCTTGCCTACATGCATGGTGGTGGGAATGTCATGGTCTAGGGCTGCATGAGTGCTGCTGCCACTGGTGAGCTACAGTTCATTGAGGGAACCATGAATGCCAACATGTACTGTGACATACAAGCAGAGCATGATCCATTCCCTTCAAAGGCTGGGCCACAGGGCAGTATTCCAACATGATAATGACCCCAGACACACCTCCAAGATGGCCACTGCCTTGCTAAAGAAGCTGAGGGTAAAGGTGATGGACTGGCCAAGCATCTCTCTAGACCGTAACTCTATTGAGCATCTGTGGGGCATCCTCAATCAGAAGGTGGGGGAGCGCAGGATCTCTAACATCCACCATCTCCATTATGTCATCATGGAGGAGTGGAAGAGGACTCCAGTGGCAACCTGTGAAGCTCTGGTTAACTCCATGCCCAAGAGGGTTAAGGGAGTGTTGGAAAATAATGGTGGCCACACAAAATATTGACACTTTGGGCTCAATTTGGGCATTTTCACTTAGGGATATCCCGATATATTAGTGTTTTACCAGTTTCTACTACATGTGGTTATGGTTGCTGCTGTAGCCCATGTGTTCCCTTGTGTTGAAGGTGCTGATGACAGAACTATGATGGGTAACAATATTACTTATCCTGTTCATACAATGTAACATATAAATTGTTGATTACTCTTACTTTGCCAGCTCTTAGTTCTATCCGATATAATTTTAAATAAAAGTGCTCAAGTGCTTACAGGTGCTGCTTAAGAAAAAGTGCAATCATGAAAAAAGTGTAAACATATATTAAGATAGTGAACTTTCTTGGTTTTAGGTTCATTCAGTCATACAGTCCATTTTTCAATGTGTGTGAAATCTTCAAATATTTCATAAAGTGCTCGTGCCGTGCCTTGTGTGAGATAAGAAGGATTTTTCGGGTGTTTTACCCCGCTTACCAGATCTCGTTGACTTTCCAACCATACGGTGTGGAAAAGTCAACCAGTGCTTGTGGTCTATAATCCGACCTTGGCGGAGGCGGATATCCAAGGTCGGATTATAGACCACAAGCACTGGTTGACTTTTCCACACCGTATGGTTGGAAAGTCAACGAGATCTGGTAAGCGGGGTAAAACACCCGAGAAATCCTTCTTATCTCACACAAGGCACGGCACGAGCACTTTATGAAATATTTGAAGATTTCACACACATTGAAAAATGGACCGTATGACTGAATGAACCTAAAACCAAGAAAGTTCACTATCTTAATATATGTTTACACTTTTTTCATGATTGCACTTTTTCTTAAGCAGCACCTGTAAGCACTTGAGCACTTTTATTTAAAATTATATCGGATAGAACTAAGAGCTGGCAAAATAAGAGTAATCAACAATTTATATGTTACATTGTATGAACAGGATAAGTAATATTGTTATCCATCATAGTTCTGTCATCAGCACCTTCAACACAAGGGAACACATGGGCTACAGCAGCAACCATAACCACATGTAGTAGAAACTGGTAAAACACTACTATATCGGGTTACCAGCTTATATCACACTAGCAACGCGCTGTTCAAACACAAATCACTCAAATATCCTAAGAACATAGGTCACAACAGCAGCTGCAAATCTACTATAAAATTGCCATTGGCGCGTGGTACACTAACACATAGATCACTTAGGGATATACTCACTTTTGTTGCCAGCAGTTTATACATTAATAGGTTTGTGTTGAGTTATTTCGAGGGAACAGCAAATTTACGCTGTTATACAAGCTGTACACTCACTACTTTACATTGTAGCAAAGTGTCATTTCTTCAGTGTTGTCACATGAAAACATATAATAAAATATTTAGAAAAATGTGAGGGGTGTACTCACTTTTGTGAGATACTGTATATACACTCCAGTATACACACTTCTCCTCTGCATCCAGCACAACACTTGCTTTTCCACTTGTTCCTCTTCCTCCAGCACAACACTTACTTCTGGCTTAGCTAGCACATGGTGAGGCCTGCGCTCAGTTTAGCAGCGCCTCGTTAGACCACCCATTACAGGCAGGGACCTTTGGGCTCCTTAGTGTAGCAAAATGAGAGGTGTGCTAGCTAGCCTTGGTGGACTACTGCTCCCAGTCCATCCTCTTCGGGTCCTGTCAGTCCTCCTGGCTGCAATGACCCAACTCACTTCCCAAGGACACCACAGTCCCAACTGGCTCTTGCACCATTCTCAGACTGTCTCTCACTCCAGTCTGCTCTGGTGTGCCTCTTCCAGCTTCCCAGGGTGTGTATCACTCACTGACAACTGACACTTGTAGTTCCTCTCCTGGAGATCTCTCTGGCAGTACTCTCCCCCACTATCCTCCACTTGCTCTCTACTTTGTGCCTCTGTTCCAGGATCTCACTATCCTCCCAAATGCACCCAGACCCCAGGTCGAAGTCACCCCCCCCCCAGACTGGGGGCTCCCACAAGGCCCAGACAGCCTCCTACTCCATCTCCATCTCCATCTCTTCCACCCAAACTCTCATTCCCTGGCTGGGCTGACCCAAGGTATTTCAGGAGGCCTGCCCCCTGCCAATCCAGGTTGGGGACTGGTCATGGCTCCTCAAACATCACAGGCAGCTCCACCTCTCTTCCCCACCCTTCCTTCTATAGCCCTCTAGAAGTAAAGGGGAGGTAACCGAGAGGTGTCACTGCCTGTGAGTCACCCACCACTCCCTGAGCCATTCCCTTGCCCAAAATCAAAACAATCAAGCCTGGCTTCCAGTCAGGCCTGACTAAATTTACCTCACCTAACACAAAAATCTCTCTCTAAGCACCTACCTAAAAGGTAGAGGGCGCTACATATGTATAATTCAATTAGCCATATAATCAACTTTTTCAGTGTTGAAATATGTTTAGACACAAATGCAACCACAGTGACAGAGACAAATGTACTTATACTTTGTGTCTAAAGCGTATGTAACCCAAAATTCATTTTTCAGTATGTTTGGCACCATGCCTTACTATCCACAGTTTTCTTAGGCCGGGTTCACATACAGTCCTGCTCACCATTATTGACACCCATGAAGTTTATGTACATATTGTGGAATATCTACTGAAGGAAATGTATCAAATTAACCAACATATTACTACAGATAGCTGGGCCGGATTCTTTTGACACCTATCATTCCGTACCACGGTTTGTATGACTTTTTACTTAAAACCCAATGTATGCGAAATCTGTGTTTCATATTCATGTAAACAGAGACAGTGACACCAACGTAAACACAGATTTGTATAAAGTTGTGACTTTTTCAACTAATATACCGATTAACTTAATATGTATACATCGCGGGAGATGGAAAATCCATCCACGAATCTCTCTCTAAAAACACAATCCACTCCATTTAAATCAGTCCGGACTGACCTTCGGTCCGAACTAACAAAACTAAAACCCGTTCCCTTACCGAGTCCCTCACCACCCA
>BLSH010031151.1:284954-297938 GCA_018402905.1 Glandirana rugosa | reverse complement strand
ACGATTGCCCCATTGAATTGCTACCAGGTGCAGAAGTACCTTTCGGTTGGATTTACCCGCTCTCTGAGGGGGAGCTCAAGGCCCTCAAGGCCTACCTAGATGAAAATCTGGAGAAGGGTTTCATCCGGCCATCCACGTCCCCTGCTGGAGCGGGAATATTCTTTGTTGAGAAAAAGGACCGGTCTCTGAGACCATGCATCGACTACCGGGACCTCAACAAGATAACTATTAAAAACCGCTACCCCTTGCCCCTGGTACCCGAGCTGTTCCAGCGACTGGGCGCTGCTACTATTTTCTCCAAGCTAGACCTCCGTGGGGCATATAACCTCATTCGCATCCGCAAGGGTGACGAATGGAAGACTGCTTTCAGAACGAGATTCGGCCATTATGAATACCTCGTGATGCCCTTTGGGCTCTGCAACGCCCCGGCCACCTTTCAGCATTTGGTAAATATTGTGTTCAGGGATTACCTAGACCAGTTCGTCATAATTTATTTGGATGACATCCTTATTTTTTCCTCATTCCTGGAAGAACACCGCAGACACCTCAAGTGTGTTCTGGGGCGCCTGCGACAGCATGGACTGTACGCTAAGGCCAACAAGTGCATGTTTGAACGTTCCAGCATGCCTTTCTTGGGCCTCATCATCTCTGTCTCTGGGGTCACTATGGATCCACAAAAGGTCACCACCATCCTCGACTGGCCCGCACCAGTGGACAAAAAAGGGGTGCAACGGTTCGTAGGCTTTGCGAACTTCTATCGCAAGTTTATTAAGGGGTTCTCCGCTGTGATAGCCCCCATCACTCAGTTGACCAAGCAAGACTCCCGTTTCCGGTGGACTCCCGAGGCTCAGGAGGCCTTCTTTACGCTCAAGAAGCTGTTCACGTCTGCTCCTGTCCTAAAGCATCCGGATCCCGTCTTGCCCTATATCCTGGAGGTAGATGCCTCAGAGACTGCGGTGGGGGCGGTTCTGTCCCAGAGACAAGGCCCTAAGGCTTCCCTTCACCCCATCGCATTCTTCTCCCAGAAGCTCTCGCCACCAGAAACCAATTATGATGTTGGAGATCGAGAGCTGTTGGCAATTAAGTCCACCTTGGAGGAATGGCGGTATTTGTTGGAGGGAGCCGCGCATCCTGTTCTGGTCTTCACGGACCACAAGAACCTTGAGTACCTCCGGACTGCAAAGAGACTCAAGCCCCATCAGGCACGATGGGCACTCTTTTTCTCAAGGTTCCAACTCCACATCCCTTACAGGCCTGGGTCGAAGAACACAAAGCCAGACGCTCTATCCCGGATGTTTAATGGCTCTGAAAGACCGGCTCCACCAGACACCATCCTTCCGTCCCAGAGCTTCTTATTATCCCAAGAGGACTTGCTATCCTGACTCCTTAACCCATGTCGCCACGCCACCTGACCCTCAACTGGTACCGAGAGATGGACTGTGGTGGTATCCTGACAGGGTCTTCATACCCAAGGAACTAAGCCTGACTATCCTCGAACTGTGCCATGACCATCAATTGGCAGGCCACTTTGGTAGTCGCAAGACACATGAGTTAGTGTCTCGGTCCTTTTGGTGGCCCTCTGCCGACGAGGACCGTAAAAAATACGTCAGCGCCTGTCCAGTCTGCGCCCGCAACAAGACAAGCAGAGCCAAGGCCTGGGGTTTACTAATCCCACTTCCCATTCCTGGACGCCCATGGTCCCACATATCCATGGACTTTATAGTCGAATTGCCTCCTTCAGCCGGCTTCAATTCCATCTTTGTGGTCGTGGACCGCCTCACAAAAATGGCCCATTTTATACCCATGAAGGGTACCCCGTCTGCTGCTGAAACGGCAAGAGCCTTCATCAAGGAGATTGTCCGTCTTCATGGAGTCCCCACCAATATAGTCTCTGATCGTGGAGTACAATTCACGTCCCGGGTCTGGAAGGCCATATGCTCGGGTTTGGGGATTGAACTATCGTTCTCGTCTGCTTATCACCCACAGACGAATGGCCAGACTGAACGAATGAATCAAACCCTGGAGCAGTACCTCCATTGTTATTCTTCTTTCTCCCAGGATGATTGGGTCTCGCTGCTTCCAGTAGCCGAATTCGCCTACAACAACACGGTGCATTCAGCCACGAAACAATCTCCGTTTTTGGCGAATTTCGGCTACCATCCTACCTTCCTACCCAGCGTGAGCCCAGAAAGTTCGGTGCCAGCGGCCCAAAGCATCACAGAATTCCTTGTAAGGAATAGTCAAATGCTACAGGAGACACTTTCCCGGACCCAGGAGCTCAACAAGAAGGCCTTTGACAAGGGGAAGCGGGGGGAATTGGACCTGCAACCGGGTGACCGAGTTTGGCTAGCGACCAAAAACCTAATACTTTCCTGCCCCTCCAAGAAATTAGGACCAAGGTTTATGGGACCGTTCCCCGTGAAGAAAAGGATCAACCAGGTGGCATACGAGCTGGTCCTTCCTCCGCCCATGCGAGTGCATCCTGTATTCCATGTCACGCTACTCAAACCGGTGACTCAAGACCCCTTCCCGGGACAGAGGACAGCTCCACCAGGCCCAGTCCTAGTAGACGGCGGAGAGGAGTTCGAACTGGAGGCTATCCTAGATTGCCGGAAGAGGGGTAACACGGTTCAGTGCTTAGTGAAGTGGAAGGGCTATGGCCCAGAAGAAATCTCCTGGGAGCCTGCAGATAACATTCATGCGGATGAACTCATCCGATCCTTCAAGGAGAACAACCCTGCTAAACTAGCCCGTTTGGGCATCCGGAGGCTGCCCCTTGGGGGGGGGGCAATGTTAGAAAAAGACTGTGCTAAGGGTTAATTGCATTTGGTTGTGGGTTCCTCTAATTCCTGGATGAGCAGGTCTATTTAAACTTCCTGCTTCCTGTGGAGAGTGCTGTCCGTCCTACAGTGTTTGTGTGTTCCTTTAGCAACCTGTGATCCTGATTGTTTGTTCCTGTGACCCGGCTTGCCTTGACTCTGCTATTGATCTCCACCTGCACCAACCCCGGCTTCCACGACCACTCTTCTGCCTGCTCCCTTGTACCTCGCTGCCCGCCAGTTAACGTACTCTGCTTGCACCCGACTACTCTTCAGCCTGACCCATTTGTACCGCTCTGCCAGCCCGTTACCAACCCGGCCTGCACCACCACGCTTCAGCTTGCACGAGCACCTCACGGACCAGCACACCACCACCTGTGACCCTTGTGCCTCCCTGCACTCCCTAGCTCCCTGTCCACACTACCAGGGGTTCAGGAATCAGGGTCGTAAGAGAGGTTACCCACTGCAAAAGTCAGACTCCACTACCAGGTACGTGACACTCTCAGACAACTTTTCCACTGGCTCCAATGTGCTCTGGGCATTCACAGGGATGCAGCTGGGTGTCCTTCCCTTCATAGACCAAGGAGATATATATGTAGCTCGTGGCTCGGTCGCAAAGCTTGTACAGTTTAACCCCATATCGGGCCCTTTTGCTGGGTATAAACTGTTTGAAGGCCAGTCCGCCTGTGTATTTCACAAGTGACTCGTTAATGGATATATTTTGCTCAGGGGTATATAATTGGGCAAATTTTACTGAGAAATAGTTTAGAAGGGGGTGAATTTTAAATAGTTTGTCATAAGATGGGTAATTTCTGGGAGGGCACTGAGAGTTGTCATTGTAGCGGAGGAACCGGAGAATTATAAGGTATCTGGACCTTGGCATAATGGAGGAAAAGATTGGCATGTGGTGGATGGGGTTGGTGAACCAATAGGAGTATAAATTGTTTTTTTGTGTGTCCCATATTAAAAGTCAGGCCTAAAAAATGTTTAAATTCCTCCACAGTGAGCGCTCTTCACTCAAAGGGACAGGCGTAGCTTGAATTCGGGTTGCTTGCAATAAACTGCTCTGTATAGATGATGCACTGGGCCACAATGAATGATAGGAAGTCCTTGGTAAAAATTAAATAAAAAAAAAAATCAGGGCAAAATTTTCAGTGTTCATCTGGACACCTTGCTGGGCGGTGAAAGGGGGAGGTTTGCTGCTCCTGAATTAGAGGAAAGCCACAGGGGGTTCTGAAGGGCATAGGGAAGGCTGGCATGGGCCCTTTGGGGCTAAGATGATACCCCACTAGTGCTTGGCAGTGGTTTCGTGGATGGCACTGCTCTAGAGGTGGATGGCACTGCTCTAGAGGTGGATGGCACTGCTTTAGAGGTGGATGGCTCTGCGCTGCTGGTCGATGCTACTGCTATACTTGTAGTAGCCTGCTGCTCCTCACTAGAATGCCTTCTTTACATGGGCACACTTTCTTCTTCATCTGATTCGGTAGCAGACCCACTGCTTGAAAAGGGCTCATATGCAGAATCGGAATCGGACCCAGACTCAGAGAGCTCCCCGCTGCTCTCGCCGCTTAGGGTAAGGAGCTGGTATGCCTCCTCTGTGGAGAAATTTTATTTTGCCATACTGGTGACTGTGGTGGATAGGGGCACTAGAACAGATGTAGATGCACTGCTGGGTGCTGATGAGGGTGAACTGCTGGGAGCTGATAAGGGTGCACTGATTTGCGCAGATAAGGGTGTACTTATGTGCACTGATGAGGTTGCACTGCCGGGTGCTGATGAGGGTGCACTGCTGGGTGATGATGAGGGTGCACTTATGTGCACTGATGAGGTTGCACTAATGTGCACTAATGCACTGCGGCTGCACTGATTAGCACTCACTTATGTGCACTGATGTGCACTTTTGGGCACTGTAGTGGCACTGATGAGCATTGTAATGGCACTGATGATCACTGTAGTGGCACTGATGGCTCAGATGAGCACTGTAGTGGCACTGATGGCACAGATGAGCACTGTCATGGCACCGATGGGCACAGGTGGCACCGATGGGCACATGCTGCACTGGTGGGCACAGGCAGCACTTGTGGCACTGATGGGCACTGATGGCACAGATGAGCACTGTAGTGGCACTGATGGCACAGATGAGCACTGTAGTGGCACTGATGAGCACTGTACTGACACTGATGGACACAGGTGGCACCGATGGGCACAGGCGGCACTTGTGACACTGATGGGCACTGTAGTGGCACTGATGGCACAGATGAGCACTGTAGTGGCACTAATGAGCACTGTAGTGACACTGATGGGCACATGTGGCACTAATGGGCACAGGTGGCACCAATGGGCACTGCTGTAACACTGATTGGCACTGTAGTGGCACTGATAGCACAGGTGGCACCGGTGGACACAGGTGGCACTGATGATACTGATGGGCACTGTAGTGGTACAGATGGCACAGATTAGCACTGTAGTGGCACTGATGGGCACAGGTAGCACTGATGGGCACAGGTGGCACTGATGGGCACTGTAGTGGCACAGATGAGCACTGTAGTTACACTGGTGACACTGATGTGTCTTTGTAGAGGCACTGATGGCACTGTAGAGCACTGATGTGGCACTGATAAGGCACTGTAGTGGCACTGATGTGGCCCTGTAGTGGCACAGGTGCCACTGTTGTGGCTCTGTAGTGGCACTGGTGGCACAGATGTGGCACAGATTGCTCAGTAGCACACAGATGTGGCACTGCTAAGCACTGCTGGGCACTTCTAGGCACAACTGGGCACTGTAAAATGGTGACAGACTTACTTCAGAAGGCTAGATCTCTCTCCTCACACACTGCAGCAGTGTGAGAAGAGGAGAGAGATGACCCCTGGCTAAACCCGGATTGTTTACATTGTGATCGCTCCATCGTTGGATGGAGCGATCACGTGGAAAAGGGCCACTGCCATTGGCCCTTTACCACGATCCATGACCCGCCGGGTCCCATGAACCCGGCGAGCATGGACAGTCGCATGTGCATGCCCCAGGGGGCGTGTGAGATGTGCGATCATGGGAGGACAGCAATGTATGTCCTCCTAGAATTTAGAAGCCGCCCTGTAGCCATCAATTGGCTATGGGACGGTTGTTAAGTGGTTAAAGGCATAATGGTATAATGGTCCTGTGCAAGTTTGCAACCTATTCTATGGGCATCTCATAACACCCCTAATCCCCATCCAAGTTCAATCCCCTAATAAAACAAACAAAACTAAAGTGCCAGCCTGTTCTGTGACTCCGGGTGCGGTATGGATGTGATTGAGGGCAGTGTGAGCAGATGGACCCCAACACTCAGCCACCCCTAAGGGGGTCATTGGCTACATGTATATGAATTAATTCCATGCCAGATTAATGGCATGGCATGGAATGAACTTATATACATGCACTGGAATGTCTGTACAGGGGGAACTCCCCTTCTCAATGTTGACTTGTATGTACACCTTTTATGTGAATGTATAATGACACATACTGACCTATTGTATTTAAACCTAGATTCATGATTCCTCTCTTATCCTCTGAAGAAGGAGATCAAAACAAGCTCCGAAACATGTT
Source organism: Glandirana rugosa (assembly GCA_018402905.1). NCBI lineage: Eukaryota > Metazoa > Chordata > Amphibia > Anura > Ranidae > Glandirana > Glandirana rugosa. The sequence continues at coordinate 291,537 of BLSH010031151.1, read as the reverse complement.
GGGTTGAGGACATCATCGTTTCAGTTATTGTATATACAATCCCAGTGCTATTTTATTTTGTTCCATGCCTTATGTCTTTAGGCTTGTTTCACTTTTTGTGATGTATTTTAATATGTGACAATGCATTGTAATGTTTTATACAGAACTTGGTATTAGTGCCTTTAAAGTCCCATCCCAGGGGTTCAAATTGTTGTATTAAACCTAGGGATGTTGGCACATTTGTGAGTGGTCACTACTAATTATTTTTCATATATTGTTTTTCAAGGTCTATTTATTCCTGTATTTATCTTAAAGGTAAAAATACTCTATTTCAGTTCTCCATTGATGATTTTCTAAAGTGTTTCTATAGATATAAAATGTCAATTTTATCTTGTGATTTGTCTCATTGATTTTGACACTATGCATAGAACAAAGGACAAAATGTATAATATAATTTATGAATAAAATAAAGTGGACTTTAACACTAAAAACAAATAGCTTCTACCCCCCCCCCCCCCAATTTGATGCTTTTTTTTTGTGTTGCACTTCCTCCTTTTTTGCCTTGGCGAGAATGATGTTGCGCTCAATTCCACGCATGCACAGATATGCTGAAGGGCTCTGCCCGGATTTTGGGACCGGGCAGAGACCTTTAGTACATTTGCGCACTTGCAGGGTTTCCCACGTGCAGGTGGTGCAGTTAAGGAGGTTCTGAACCCATTTGCGCATACCGGTGAGATTTGTCCATTATTTTCAGCTTCACTGATGAGCAGTCCCGAACCCCTATATATATGCAGCATGTCAGATGCACACATCTAGCTATGACTAAGCGTCCACTTGTGACGTGAAAAGCGTCAGCTGTTGTGCCTTTCCTCTGGATCTACTTCACATGTGTGCTGTTATGACTTCATGGATTTTATGATATTCTCAATAAAGGTTTTATTTCGGAGTGCGGCCGTCCAGTGACCTTTCCTTTGCTTCTGATGCTTCTGTAGAGCATGCACCCATATTTGGATTGACATGGACTAACATCGATATACAGGTATCATAGGCTAACGGCTTGGAGCAGGTGTTGTACCACTTCTCTAAATCTGGACTTTGCTCTGTTGTTTCACCTGCGCAGCCTGCACGCCCTACTCACCTGTTGACCATTTATACAATTATACCGGTAAATCCAGTTCCTTTCTCATCATCCAGTCTATCTGCACCCATCATGCTGAGTCAGCACCAGTATCTGTGGAATCGGAGGTGGGTTTTAGTCAAACTTTCACGGCGCCATCTGAAAATCCTCTTCGGACTACTCAATAAGGAGGGATTTCCCAAATCCCGGACACAGAAGAAATGGTTCTTAAGCGAACCTTCCAAAGATTCAAAACTTTGATGGCTAAGGAGATCAGGTCATACTGGGACGTGAGTACTCTAACGGATTATATTTCATTGGAACGTATTCCACGAGGACTTACAGTAAAACATTTTCCCACTTTTGACCTTTTTAATGAGGACTTGAAGCAGGAATGGACTACCACCTTATCAGCCTGCTCTATGAAAATAATGGATATCATTATTGTGTCCAAGAAAAATGAGCTAGAATGGCTACAAGGTGAAATGTCCGTTGTTCAAAAAGAATTGTCAGATTTGAAAAACGTTGCAGGGTTTTCTGATTTGGACAGTAAGTTGAATATGCGGATGGACAAATTGGAAAAGGGGTTATAGCCACTAAACAAGAAAAATGAGAACAATACGGTTTATCTATGGAAAAAAACACAGTATCGTTCTGGGAGACAGCGTAAATCTTTATTATCGCTACATGCTACATAGATGATCTCCTGTTTGTGGCCGATGGCAGTGTAGACCTGGAGGGGTGGCTAGGATATCTCAATGACAATGACCTCCTACATTTTACAGGGATATTTAGTCCTGACCATATAGATTTTTTGGATGTCACTCTTTCTAATGACCATGCTAAAGTTGTCACCAGCCTCTATGGGAAACCGTCCGCTGGGAACACTCTTTTAAGGACTGACTCCAACCACCCGAATCATACCATGAGGAGTGTCCCAGTGGGACAATTTCTTAGAGTCAGAAGGATTTGTTCTAAGGATTCTGACTTTAAAATAGAGGCTGATGAAATGACCACTAGGTTCAAGGAAAGAGGCTATCCAATTTCTACTATAGCTAGAATCCACAATATGGCAGAAAATACACCACAATCCCAATTGCTGATCGATAGAACTTCTAGAAACAAAAAGAAATTAAGCCCCAATAATTAATTTGGCCCACCAGTCTTCTCCACTCCATATAGCCTTGAATGTGACAAAATCAAGAACATTGTAAAAAAATATCTTCCAGTATTAATCAACGATCCTACTCACACTACCTTTCTTTCTAAAGGCATTCATGTCGTATCTAGGAAAGTACCGACACTTGGTAGATATTTGTCTCCCAACTTGTACTCTAGTCAGTAACCACATGCACATTGGTTACAGTTCAAAGGAACATATAAGTGTGGCATGGATGGTTGCACTCATTGTAAATACATAAGAAGGAGGGACCAGGTAATTTCCAGCTCTACAAATAAATCTTACAAAATCCAGTCATTTATCAATTGCAACAAAAGATACATAATATATGTAATATCTTGCACTATATGCCATTTACAGTATGTAGGACGTACTACCCGTAGACTTAAAGATTGCCTGTATGGTCATTTACATGACAATGAAAAAAACATGGTACCAATGTCGCCAGGCACTGGAACACATTACATGACAAAGATACATTCAGTTTAGTCATTCAAGGTGTGGAGAAGGTGGTGATGCCCAAGAGAGGAGGGGATAAATTTGGAATTGTATGTCAAAAAGAGGTCTATTTGGATCTTTCATTTAAACAAGAGTAAACCTGCGGGATGGAACTTTGAATCAAATGTGTTTCACTTTTATTAATAGGTGATGTCCTTTCCAATTCCCTATGTGTGTTAGTTATGCACTGTTCATTCCCACAAAGGAGGGAGGTGACACTGTTTAGTCCCATGTAACATGTGAATCACTTTGGACACTGGTATGGCTCATCTTTAGGTGGTCAGGTAATATATATATATATATATATATATATATATATATATATATATATATATGTACCTATACCTTTTTGAGAACATAGTACTCAGCTGTAACTGAATAAATACATCTATTATTCATTGATGCATATACCAAGGCTTATTGATCTGAAGTGTTATTATAGTTAATGGTTAACATCTAAGTAATATCTTATATGTACATATGTATATTATATCTTATAATCAAGACATCAAGGGATCATCTTTCACCATGATGTTTTTGTGGCATTGTAATGCTATAGTTTGGACAACTTTGTTTTGGCTTTTCCTGCTTCTTTGTTATTTCGTTATACTTTTGTTCTCCTGTATATCGATTGATACATATATTCACATACATATGTTGTTCATTATACTACAGGTTCAATTGTATTTCCCATGTGGCGTTGCTCATTATCAGTACTTTGATATTTGCATAGCCATTTTTAGCTCATTGGAGTAGAGGGCTTTACGATCATGTTTGTTCTTTATTTTTTAGCCTTGCGATATGTGAGCACTGCCAATACCTTTTTGTTTCCTTTTTTTTGTTTATAGTGCTACAAGTGTTGCAACTTCTTTATCTTTTGTATACACATGCATTTTTCATGGTTGTGTGATTTGTTGGTGTCAACATGCAGCGATCTACAGTATCTCACAAAAGGGAGTACACTCCTCACATTTTTGTAAATATTTTATTATATATTTTCATGTGATAGCACTGAACTAATAACACTTTGCTACAATGTAAAGTAGTGAGTGTACAGCTTGTATAACAGTGTAAATTTACTGTCCCCTCAAAATAACTCAACACACAGCCATTAGTGTCTATACCGCTGGCAACAAAAGTAAGTACACCCCTAACTGAAAATGTATAAATTGGGCCCAAAGTGTCAATATTTTGTGTGGCCACCATTATTTTCCAGCACTGCCTTAACCCTCTTAGGCATGGAGTTCACCAGAGCTTCACAAGTTGCCACTGGAGTCCTCTTCCACTCCTCCATGATGACATCACGGAGCTGGTGGATGTTAGAGACCTTGCGCTCCTCCACCTTTCATTTGAGGATGCCCCACAGATGCTCAATAAGGTTTAGGTCTGAAGACATGCTTGGCCAGTCCATCACCTTTACCCTCAGCTTCCATATCAAGGCAGTGGTCGTCTTGGAGGTGTGTTTGGGGTCGTTATCATGTTGGAATACTGCCCTGCGGCCCAGTCTCCGAAGGGAGGGGATCATGCTCTGCTTCAGTATGTCACAGTACATATTGGCATTCATGGTTCCCTCAATTAACTGTAGCTCCCCAGTGTCGGCAGCACTCATGCAGCCCCAGACCATGACACTCCCACCACCATGCTTAACTGTGGGCAAGACACACTTGTCTTTGTACTCCTCCTCACCTGGTTGCCACCACACATGCTTGACATCATCTGAAACAAATACGTTTATCTTGGTCTCATCAGACCACAGGACATGGTTCCAGTAATCCATGTTCTTTGTCTACTTTCGTCAGAAAACTGTTTGCGGGCTTACTTGTGCATCATCTTTAGAAGAAGCTTTTTTCTGGGATGACAGCGATGCAGACCAATTTGATGCAGTGTGCGGCGTATGGTCTGAGCGTTAACAGGCTGACCCCCCACCCCTACAACCTCTGCAGCAATGCTGTCAGCACTCATACGTCTATTTCCCAAAGACAACCTCTGGATATTACGCTGAGCATGTGCACTCAACCCCTTTGGTCGACCATGACGAGACCTGTTCTGAGTGGAACCTCTCCTGTTAAACTGCTGTATGGTCTTGGCCACGGTGCTGCAGCTCAGTTTCAGGGACTTGGCAATATTTTTATAGCCTATGCCATCTTTATGTAAAGCAACATTTCTTTTTTTCAGATCCTCAGAGAGTTCTTTGCTGTGAGGTGCCATGTTGAACTTCCAGTGACCAGTATGAGAGAGTGAGAGCGATAACACCAAATTGAACACACCTGCTCATCATTCACACCTGAGACCTTGTAACACTAACGAGTCACATGACATTGGGGAGAGAAAAATGGCTAATTGGGCACAAATTGGACATTTTCACTTAGGGGTGTACTCACTTTTGTTGACAGCGGTTTAGACATTAATGGCTGTGTGTTCAGTTATTTTGAGGGGACAGCAAATTTACACTGTTATATAAGCTGTACACTCACTACTATACATTGTCATTTCTTCAGTGTTGTCACATGAAAAGATATAATAAAATATTTACAAAAATGTGAGGGGTGTACTCACTTTTGCAAAATACTGTATATATATATATATATATATATATATATATATATATATATATATATATATGTGTGTGTCTTTTAGATTTTGAATACTGTAGGTTTGTTTATGCTGTTTGGCATCAACAACACAATAAAGGATCCGACTGATCTGCCTTGCTGCATGTGTGGATACCGTATACCATTCGTTCTTTAGTTGGTTAATTAATTAATTAATCTATTGTTTTCAGCTTCCCTGATGGGCGGTCCCGGACCCCTATATATATGCAGCATGCCAGATGTACATATCTAGCTATGACTAAGCGCCCACTTGTGACGTGAAACGCATCGGCTGTTGTGCCTTTCCTTTGGATCTACATCACATGTGTGTTGTTATGACTTCATGGATTTTATGCTTTTATTTCGGAGTGTGGCTGTTCAGTGACCTTTCCTTTGCTTCTGATACCAGTGAGATTCGGTATAAATCAGTCCTTCCTCCAGTAACCATTTGAATACATTTTTGGAGTTTTAACATACTAAACTATGCTGAACCCTTACTTTACATATTCCACGATCAACTAAGCGGGTCAGGATTTATCTGGGTGTCTGACGTTTCCTTACCATTGTGGAGAGTTACCTATGTTGATGTCCTTGCTGCTGTTACGGATCCCACTCCCAGTGATTAGCTGAGTATTTTCTGATCACCCTGAGTAAGGGGGTCGCTGGCACTCTGGTAAGCCTCTAGTGTGGATCAGCTTTTGGTGTCACATTATCTATCCCTGGATTCCTTTTCAATTCATCATGGGGACTTTTCTTTACCTCTATTCACTTTAGAGGTGTATTATACACAAGTTTCTGTTTTTAACCACTTCCATACAGGACACTTACACCCCCTTCCTTACCAGACCAATTTTCAGCTTTCAGCACTCTCACACTTTAAATGACAATTACTCTCTCATGCTACACTGTCTTTGAACACATATTATGTGGAGATTTCACTTATCTCCATTTCTTTTCAGGGGTACTACTTAACTTTTCCTTAGGTCCCTATCTATTACACTGTGGTTTTCGACTAGGTGTGATCTCCGAATGGTCTCACGGTCGCTGGGGGAATGAGTCCCACTAGTCTTTTATGAGTCGATTAGTGACCCTCACCCTAGGCATTGTCGTCGTTCCTGTAGTTGTATCCATTGAGAGGTGTTACCATTCCTTTGCAGTCTGTGGGTCTATTTAGGACTGGGCGAATCAACTAGCACCTTATACATTTCATTCCCAAGT